>KK116486.1:0-15665 GCA_000611955.2 Stegodyphus mimosarum
CTCCCCTTAGGCAGATAGCCCTCGTGTGCTTTGCCATAATTGAATAACCTAACCTAACCATTAGAAAGTTTGTTTTGTAAGAATTTACCTGTCTATGTTGCTTGGTCAAATTTTTTTACATGCTAGTATTTATGCTCGCTATTTTTATACGCACATTCCATTACAAAATATGCTTCATTTTGGACTCACTGTGTATTTTTATACACTCACTTCCAAAAGTTAAGCACGAAGATGTAAAATGCAAAAGAAATCACCAAATACTGCTTTGATTGACACAAAATTCGGAAGGAAAGTAGCATATATATTTATGCATAAAACAAAATCAATAATTATATACAGAAATAAAAACAATATTAAATTTTTGTAAGTTATCAGATAATGATATACTGGAGACTTAAACAGAATTATGTATAAAGTGAAAATAAACAGCATAAAACGAAAAAAAAGGACATTAATAGGGTATGTGATCCCCCCTCATCTGTATACAAAGTTTACACCTTGTGACCTTGCTTTCAATTAGGTGGTCAACCACCACAGAATTAAACAATCGCCATTCTTCTTGTAGAGCAGTTTCCAGCTCAATAACAGTGGCTGGAGGTGGGAAACGTGAAGATAGAGTACGGCCGAGAGCATCCCAAAGATTTTCAATGGGATTAAGGTCGGGCGAATATGCTGGCCACGCCATACGCGCATTCCCTTCACTCTCCAGGTAGTCATCGACGATGCCAGCTCTATGGGGACGTGCGTTATCGTCCATTAAAACAAAAGTAGAGCCAACTGCTGCAGCGTACAATCTCACAATGGGTTCTAGGACTTAATCTCGATACCGGACAGCTGTCAAAGAACTCTGTTTAAATGTGTGCAGGCCGATGCGGTATCCTAATGAAATCCCTGCCCACACTATACTGCTTGTGCCTCGGAATGCATGATGATCGGTGATGTTTTGGGACTGATTGCATGTTCGTTGTTCACGCCATATCCTTATACGCTTGTCATCTGGCTCCAGAGCAAATCTTGACTCATCGGTAAACATGACATTGCCCCAGTCAGACACATTCTAATTGACATGCTTCCGACACCACTGTAATCGTGCCCCTCTTGATTGGACGGATAGAGGAACACAAACTCGAGGTACCCGAGCGTACAGTCCACTCATATGTAATCTTCGGCGTAGAGTAGCTGCAGATATCGCCTTACCAATGGACGCTGTAACCAATGATGTCACATGTGTGGAGGTCGCTTTGCGATTCCGCTTGGCTACAATAGCAATCTATCGATCTTCCGCGGGTGTTGTAACCCTTGGGCGACCGGCTACGGGCCTTCGGACAGCTGTCTGTGTGGTTTGGAATTGTTTCCATAAACGTGATATTACAGAATGATGAACGCCGAAGAAAAGAGCAACATCTGTGATCGACTGTCCTGCTTCAATGCACTCCACAGCACGCCAGGGCTCAGAATCTTCCATTCGTCTTCTGGAAGTCATAGAAACACGTATGTATTGAAAACAAATTGTACGTTTAGTTTAAAAAGTTTTAAACACCTTCTATCAGCACTTGCAATCAACTTCTGTAACACTTCATAAAGCTGGCTTCTTATAAGACTGCCTTTTTTGCATAAAGCTGGCTTCATAAGACTGCCTTTTTTGCATATTTCTTGACATGAAAGCGCGACTGGCTGTTACCTAACATATTTGCATACTTTCATCTACCTCTGCAGGGAACTGCATCCTCTTCAATTCTGATTGGCTTCCGGAAATTAGCATTTTCCTCTCCGTGCTTAACTTTTGGAAGTGAGTGTATTTTTGCCGCGTATTTTAGAATTTCTTTTCACACGTCTTCATATAAATTAATTACTTACATTTAAGCTTTATTCAAACTTATTTTAACATTTTTTAAATAATTATTTGACAAGCAGTAGTATATCAGGAATCTGGAGTTCCATTTTTTGTTCCCAAAGTAATTTCTGAATTTTCCCAAATTTTTCTTTTTATTATTCCTAATGACTTAGTGTGATACTGACAAATATTCACTGCGGATACCTGATGCATATCTCATTTGTTATCAGAAAAAAATTTGAATTTTCATTGCACAAAAGGTTATTTTTTTAAATTAATTTTTTTTTTGCAGGGCAAGTACAGATCCGAATTGAGATTAAAAGATGGAGATACGGACAAAGAACTAGCATGCTTTAAGATCACATCAGAATTAAAATAAATTACGGTTAGTATATGTTAAGGAGGTTAACTCTTCGTAAGACATTACGTCATTCGTTTTCAAGCGTATGCTACACTATTGGATGAAAAATCGTCTCATGTCTTCAAGTAGCAAGAAAGCAAGCAATTCGAAGGACGCATAAAATGAAACAAGAAATAATAGACAAGGCCAGGGATCAAAGCCAAAACATTTCTCCCAAGTAAAAAATAAATCTAGGGATGAAGGGTTTAGAGATGAAAACTCTTGGCTTACTACTGTCAATGCACTTGGGCACAGGTTTGAAGATGAAAGGAAAATGTCTTACAATTTGGCTGATGAGGATGGAATATCTTTGATCTCCTTAAGTTGCTAATAGTGCCCTAAGTAACATGACAAAAAGGCAAAAGTTTATAATTCAGAAGCTGTAAAAATAATTAAATTAAATCAGTTTTGATTTGTTTAAATGACTTTTAACGTGCAAGGTTTTTAAAACGACTGCCTTTTGCAGTTTCCGTTATTTGGGTTTCCATTCTAAATTAACAAATACATGTTCTAGTATACTCGAATTTACAATTTTAATTTCACTAATAACTACCAATTTTAATAGTTATTCTTTTGCTGAATATCAAGGGATGTTTCTTTTTCCGAAACAAATATTTTCAGGGAAAAAAGGCTTTGATTTTGCTGATATTTTTTCTCTCTTGTATTAACTAATATAGAAGAATCAAGTTCGAAATCTGAGTGCAAATTCTTCTACCACCAACTGTCTTTATTTTGGTAGAGAGATTGTAATTTTCATAAACAATGGTTACATTTATTTAGCTATAAGGAATTTTTACCTCCTGTCCGCGAGCCTTCCTGGCTCGTAACTGAAAGCACACTCGACGCGTATTCGGGAGGCCCGGAGTTCGAACCCGGCGAGAGCGCTGCACGTTTTTCACATCTTCAATATAAAAAAAAACCTATTGATTCTATATGCGTAGAAAGTGTTGCATACAACGCACTAAATTTCTGCAGGTGTACTGTAGTTACGGTACTGATATGTGGGTTCTGAATCTTCCAATGTCTCTCTTTATTTTTGTGTGTTAACATAATCTCATAGACTCATTTCATCTCATAGATTTCAGAACATTTTGCAGAGAGTTCTTGATGTTTCTAATTGTGATATTGATTTTAAGATTGATGTGGATGTTTTCTCCTTTAAATATTTTTAAAGTGTCTGATAATAATAGGTGTCTTGCATCCTCTGAATTTATAACTTGAATTCAGAGTGAATTTATAACGTGAACTGCATTTTTTGCATCAAAAAATTTTCAGTTGATTCAAATCTTGCCATTTAATCAAAAAAATGAGTATAAAATAGTAAAAGTCATTAAAAATTAAATTGTGTTAAGAATGCGTAAGACTTAAAACGACACTAAAGTTTATCCAAGATTAGATAACTTTAATAAATCCGTCCGATTCGGGACGTGCATTGATTATTTCTATAAAATGTTCTGATAGGTACACATTTTTAAGTTATTATGTTCTTCATATCATTAAATTTCTAAATAAAAAAAGAGACATTGTCTTAAAATGTCAGTTGGTAAATTTTTATTGTAATATTAAAATTCCATAATTAAAACAACAGAAGCACAATATAGAAAGAAAAATACTTTCTGTTATGCTGTTTTGGCTACGTTATAAAGTGTTCTTACATTAAAATTTGTCAACTTATTTAAAAGAGAAGAAAGACATGAGATTATATTAGCGAATAGGATTTTTGGAGCTAGGTGTCTTGAAAATTTAAATGTATCCGTGTTCGGAACTTAATGCGAGTCTTTAGTGTCGGCTGCAAATAGTTTAAAAGATTATAATTAAATTTCTTATATTTAAGAAAATTATGTAATTAAAACAGTTTTATGCGTTTGCATCTGAAAAGTTTTACAAAAATAACTACTTACAGATGGACGCGTATTAAAAAGATGGGCCTCCTTTTACACACTGGCGACAATGTTAATAAGTGTACAAACTGTAATTTTAACGTCTAAAGTCCGAAACCTTAATCTTCATAAATTTAGGAAACGCCCTTTCATAGTTCCAGTATTTTATATAACCATTTGCAGGTCATAACTGATTCAATGAAATACATTAATTAATGAGTTTTACAGATGAAACAGAGCCCCCGACAATTAGAGAATGGTTAAAAGGACGAGCAATGGTAGCCATCCCCATTTTGGGGTCTCTCTCATTGAAAGTCAGGAGATATTCTCAACTTTTCCCAAGCAAATGCAATTTCAAGCTAGTCTTCCTTACAGTGACCTCCAAGAAGGACGCCTCATTCACCTTAGGTATACAGCAGTAGAGTATTATATAATAATTAATTACCAGATCAGGCTGATGTAGAACATTATTCATTTTAACATCGTTCATCACATTTAAATAATTTTCATTTAGGAGGAAAAGGTAAAATTTAAAATTCTGACGTCTAACGATATAGGGGCATGTAATGAAAATAATATAATTTGTGTGATAATATAATTTGTGTGATAATATAATTGTGAAAATATTTTAATTTTACATCAAAGCATGTATTATTGTTTCTGATATTGGATATTAGATTTGACGCATTGTGACTGGAATGTCTTGAAAAGGTCTCAAAACCTGTACTCAGTTTAATTAATTTCGATAACTTGAGAAAAAGAGCGAATTGTCAGATCATGATTGTTCCACTGAATCTGAATTTACTGTTTGAAATCTCTACAAGAAGGGAATCTCATTGAACTACTTCTACAGCAGCACCTTTTGTATGAATTTAACAAACCATTCTTTTACTGAATGTATTCTGACTTTGTAAGAAGATTTATGCATAATATGAATTCATAGAATAATAAAGTTTTTGTAATTGCAACCATTAACGAATTCCTACACGTAATGTAAATAGAATCCAGTGATTTAAACTCAGTTGTTTTGTAGCCTAGATGGATAATATAACTTTATTCAATATATGTATGTATAATTATTGTATTAAACCAATGCTGGAATTACCTATAAGCTGTACAAGATATAGATTAGGGCCTGTCTTTCTTAGGGCCATGTCCAGAAATTGTACCATATCCCATATAAAAAAAATTTACTTCCCACATAAAGGGCCCCATACCTCAAATAGCTTAGCATCTCGTCAAATCTAAATCCGACTCTGTATTAAACACAATTCTTCACTTACCAAAGTTTATCTTGCTGAGGTAATTATCTTGAAGGTACCAATGATCAGCCTCCTTTGTTATAATTTAATTCTCTATATAGAATTATGTTCTAGTTCGTAAACCGTTAATTTTTGTTTTAACTGTTGCTAATGACTATTAATATGTTTCTTTTTTAATAAACTAACTAGGAATTTATTCAATTTTATTATTGAGTATTTTGCTATCATGATTCAAAGTATATTTATTCCCAGAATGTTTAGATTTTATGAGATAAGGTTCTCTTGGAATCCAGTATACTTCGACCGACCATGTCCTACACATTCTCAAGCAGAGAAATGTTTAGAGATCATGCAGGTCTAGATGTCTTCCAATCATGTAGTAGTTCAGAAACAATAAATGAATGGCATGCATGTCAAATTTTGATGTGTCAATTAATCTTGCATGCATGTGTTACGAAAGAAACTTACTGTATAAAATGTTAATTTAAATAAGTCTGAGATTAAACTAAATTTAAAGTTAAATAAATCTAATTTACAGTTTACTTTGTCTTTTGTCTTATTATGATGTTAGAATTGCTATGCCATATTTAATGTTTAATTATTTTGCACCACCAAAGATTTTGATTTTCCTTTCACAGCTGTAATTAGAACGGAGTAATGCTTTGTAGTTGCATCTTAACATAATTTTGACTCAGCAGTGGTCCATAACCGAGTCCATATTAAATAGTTGCGGCCGTTGAAATAATGCCAGACAACACGTCATGTGATGACAATACTAAGTCCCGCTGGACTACACCAAGCCATGTGATATCCATACTAATCCATGATGAACTATACTAAGCCTGATGGACCATATGATTAAAACCAGATCTCCTCTGTGCTTACATTTCTTTCAAAACTTAGTTCCAGGAGGAATCAGTCAGTGTTTCTTAAACTTTCTTTAGCAAAAATGCTTTTGGATAGCTTCAATAATAAGGATCCCGTATTACATTCTGTCTCTCACAACAGGCGCTCCTCTGAAAGGAAGAATGCAGATTTTTTTGTGTAGACATCAAGTTTGAAATTGTGATCTACCAAAATATCCAAGATTAATTTAGGTAAGAAAGTGTATAAGTGTAACGATTTTTAAAATTGTTCAGGCGTCTAGTCCATTGTGTTGCTTTGGCATGACATTTTTTAACACAAAGCATGTACTTATTCTAGAATTCTCTTGTCTTAATAAATGTTTGAAAGATGAATTTAACATGAAATTTCCTCTGTTTTCTCTTTTCAAAAGTCAGTATAACTTGGAAAACTTATATGTTGGCAATATGAAAGATAAATTGACTCTATTTGGCTATAAAACATTAACTAAGAATTTTCGATGATTTACTACGAAGTTTCACTTGAAAATTGTAACATTATTTTGGGATAATTGATTATGGGAAAACAGTATCAATTATCTGCTTAAAAGGAGGGTTGATTTCGTGGAGGATATTTTTAATCGAAATATTTATGATACATCTAAAGAAAATTCTGAAAACCTCTCCCCCCGTTCAACAGTCGAGAATAAAACCCATGTCGAAGCTGTAGCAAATCGCCCTAGAGAAAATCATATAACAGTGTATAGAAGACATAACCTCAGCATATTAATTTTGATGAACATATAAAAAAAATCGGAAATATTAAGAAAATCCTTACAAATGTAACAATTTTCAGTACCCTATATGCAGGTTCATTTTTTATTTTCATGACTATGCTCTAAGTAGTAATATGACTATGCTGTGAATTCATTACAAAGTGACACAGTATGAATTTGAATTTTAAGTACATATATGAACACAGGAATGTACATAGCTGAAACTGAAGCTCGTGAGATATTCTGGTTTGAGTGCCAGCTTTAACACCATTTCAAACTAAAACCATTCTGTGCTCTTCAATGTGATTAAAACTTTTTTACCAACAAAACAGAATGCAAATTCTATGCAAAATCAAAGTATTACGTTCTTCATTTTCAGTAAGGTATAGCTATATGTAAAAATGCTGACTTTTAATTTCTAATTTTTGGTTTCAGAGCAATGCAATTCCTGGAATCAGCGTAAAGAAATGAAACATATAGCACATTTTAATAAATGTGACACATCACTCATATTTTCATATTAAATGTTCATGTTTTGCATTTGCTTTTTCAGCTTGCGAACAAAGAAATTAACACATTCGAGAAAGTTAAAAAACTGAAAAAAGCACTTTATTAAATAATAATTTTATTTCCTTTACTGCTTTTCAAACAATTTCATAATCTCAGCTTTTTAAAGCCCATAGATTTTAATTCAATTCTGAGATGTTTGGGATCTCGGGCATATTAAGTGTTTTATGCGATTATTCGATGTTCCGTTCCTTACGATACATGAAATTAATATTAATATATATTTATACATTAATTAATTTAAAAGCAGTAAAGAGAAAATTATATTTTCATGTAAATGGTTTATGGTAATATTTGGTTCATATATTTATTAATATAATATCTTTCCTAAGGTTTGTATAAAACGTTTTTTCCCATTTATAATTTTTACAATATCTTGAATCAACATATAAACTCGAGTAAATGCTGGTTAAGTAATTAAAGACATTCCTCAGTAACAACAATAAAATTTTTCCGAGGTTTTATTATTATATTATGATTCTTTAGCTTAAACAGACCGAACGTGTTATTTTTGATGGCGATATCTGCAAATGATGATATCTGCGGTCCTAAGGTACGTCAAGGACTCCGCCGGTATATATCGTGTAGGAAACAGCATCGGCTTTAGTCGCATGCAAGATGCCTCGCAGTTCGGAACTCTCTGATTCCGAGAAAGGTATAATTATCAGGTATCACAAATGTGGCCGATCCTTAAGGGACAAATCTAGCGATCTGAAGTACCCAAAATCGACAGTGGCCTATGTGATTAAAGAAGTGGAAGGTGAGCGGTGATTATCGGAATGTGCCCTGAGTCGGCAGACTAACGAAACTGGGAGATAGAGACCGACGAGTGCTGTCCAGAGAAATTCCGAAAAACCGCACCCAACCGATGGCCCTCATCCGCGAGGAGCTTCAACAGACATCCGGGAGTATTGTTTCAATGAATACCATCCATAAGGAAGCACATCTGCTTGTTTTTCATGGTCGTGCTGCTGCCCATAAGCCTTTGATCACAAAGTCCAACAGCGCTGCCCGGTTAATGTGGTGCAAAGCACATCGAAATTGAACCGTAGATCAGTAGAAACGAGTTCTTTGGAGTGACGAATCAAGGTTCACCCTTTACCGTTCGGATGGCAGGGTCTGGGTCTGGCGTCTACCTGGAGAACGTCTCCTGCCAGAATGCATTGTGCCAACAGTCAAGTTCGGCGGAGGTGGAATTATGGTCTGGGGGTGTTTCTCCTGGTATGGGCTGGGACCCTTGGTCCCCATTCATAATAAGCTCAACTGAGATGCTTACTGCAGTATTTTGGATGACAATGTGCTTCCTACGTTGTGGCAGTTTTACGGGTTGGACCCCTGTTACTTTCAGGACGACAATGCCAGCTGTCATATTTCGACGTTAACCAAGGCTTGGTATGGTGCCAATGGAGTTCATCGAATGGACTGGCCTGCCCAGAGTCCAGACCTGAACCCTATCGAGAATTTCTGGGACGAGTTGCATCGCCGAATTCAGGGGTGCACTACCCATGCAAAATCGGTGAAGGAACTTCTTCTCCAAGCCGAGTGGAAGAAAATACCACTAGCTGTCATACAAAGACTTGTGGAAAGTATGCCCCGGAGAGTCCACGCTGTAATTACCTCTCGTGGAGGCTCTACCAACTATTGATTTTGAATAAAGTTAGTTTTTCTTTTCTATCACAGGTGTCCAAATACTTATTGGTAGTCAGTGTATTTCACATTGCAGATAAGAAAATAACATTTTAACCTGCATTTTAGCTTCTTTACAAGTTGTAATTAATAATTTTTAGCTTGCGGGAAATTACACACACACACAAGGACAATAATAATATAAGCTTAAAATGTTGGAATTAAAGTTTTTCTTCAAAATTAAACGTATAGTTTTAATTTATTTCCATATGCACAGTGCGAAAAAAAAGGGGGCTAGTTCTATATTTCCCGTTCTACTGGGTTGATTGACGAAATTCAAACTGCGTTTGTCATGTCTCGAAAGCGCCACTTAGGATATATCTTAGATTTTTATATAGCATTGTTCTAACATAGGTAGTTTGACATAAAATGGGTCTTTTTCTGAAATAACATACCAATATTTTTCCATATTTCGATTCTACGACTCAAACTATGCCTAAATATTAAATTTTATAAAATGTGGTGGGAAATTTACGGAGAAATTGAAAAATTTAAATTGCGGAATTTTTTTCAGTTTGCGTCAAGAATTATTCACTTGGCGATCTACTTAATACATGGCAACTTATTTTCCTGTTCCTTTCATTGTGCAATAGAGGAAAAACGTTACATCCTTCCTACTTTCAAATAATTTTAGCAACGTGAGTAAATCACATTAGATGTTATTATTGCTTTCAACAAATATGCCAACTTTCAAAACGCGCCAACATATAAATTCAGGTATATCTTCGAAAATTTTGAATAAAAAGCTCTCATTCTTTGAAGGTATACTTAAGTTGATGGTAAAAATTTTATAGGTTATAATTAAATTTTTTTTCCAAAAATTTATAAAAATTATTTAAAAATACGAATTAAAAAAATAAATCATAAAAATGGCTGAATTTTATTTGGGCTCAATCTAAATTTTGAACTGTGAAAGAAGGAATCAAGAGCGTGTAATAAAAAAAGAGTTATCAATAAATGCATACCAAATTGAATTAACATTGAGGAGCTAAAATTTTGAGTGTTAATTATTTAAAACTACTCTTGCGATCTTTACAAAACTTAGCTGTTTGGCATAATTTGAGTCGTAGAATCGAAATATGGAAAACAATTTCATGTCATTTCAGAAAAAGTCAGAGTTTGTGTCAGAATACCTATATTAGAACAATGCTATATATAAATAATAACATATCGTTCTTCGCGCTTTCAAGACATGGAAAACGCAGTTTGAATTTCGTCAATCGGCCCTGTAGAACGGAAGATATAGAACTAACTGTACCACTTTTTTTTTGGCGCAATGTACCATTTTGACATTTTTTAGCTATTTGCTTGTATACCAAGAACGGCAGCAAATTCAGAGACCATCTCAGAAAGCAAACATAAGAGCGCACCTTAGCAGCAAAAAACAAAACACGAGGTAACAATAAATTTTATCACCGTTTAGCTTTCGACATATATTTTTCCTCATATTTGCTTGTCTTGAAATATTAGTGCAACATATGAATGCATTGCTATTAGAAGAGAGTTGTTGAAACATTCCCGCTGCGTTTCTCTGGATTTTCCCTTTTTAAACGTCTTTAAGTAAAAAAATATTTAACAATTTTTTTAAACGTGTTAAGTAAAACAATATTTTAAGAAAAGCGGGACAACGTGTTAGTAATCCTAATCACTAGTTATAACACGGTATCACCTCTAGCTGAAATGCTGCTAGTCCTGAAATGCTGCTCGGCGCTTTGTGTCTAATTTGGGAAAAGTAGTTAAATTGATTTATAAAAACCTGAGCTGCTGGTCCTCAAAAATTAGTAAATAGATAAAAACATTGTTTGAAATTTTTTTTTCATTTTATCCCTTTTATTTTATCCCCCTTAGTGTTTTACAGAAATTTTATTTTTTACCGCTTAAAGTAGAAGTGTTTGCTAATGCACAATCATCTTTAAACGCAAATAATTGAACAAGTAAACTTAATGTGAGTGCTTCACTGGAAAAAACACGCATGAAATACTCAAATAATAAAATTCTCCGTTCTTTGTCGTGAGTGGACAATAACAGGGGGATGTCTGGCCTTAAAGATTTCTATAAAATGTTCTAACATATTACTCATAATTGTCTGAAGCGCATCTTCGACAGGAATTTTAAGATTTAAGAATTGGAATAGTTTAAGGGGCTTTTCAGCAAACCGTTCGAGATGAATCTTCACAAGAAGAAATCGCAGCGATTCAAACCGGAAGAATATGAGATCAAGTCATTTATAATGGCTAATGAATCGAATAACCGTAAGCTATGGTATTAGTCCATACAGATTAATGAAACATAAAAAAAGATATTTTTTTAATATGGGGGTGTGATAGCAGGAGTCGTCTGTTTTTACGATCGATCTAGAACTGAATTTGTTGTTTCACGTATTCAGAAGTAAGGGAACTCAGATGGACATGACTTATTGTTACGCATTTTTGACTACTTAGCTGTTGTCTCCGCAGAAGAGTCAATGGTGAAAAAATGTATTTTAATTAAAAATTCTTGATAAAGCACAAAATAACCTCTTTTTCAAAGCGAGGGAGACGGAAAAATACAGTCATATTTGAGCACTACTTTGTTACTTTTAGAATGTTACAATAAAATTTAATATCGTGTATTGAGCCGCTTTTGAGTTATTCACATTTACAGATAGACCAGAATTTTTACTTGTAATGGGAATCATTAAACAAGCCGATTATTTTTGCTAGTACAACGCCCTTCCCCTCCAGAAAAAAGAGAGAGAATCCTTGTAGCGGTGTTCATTTAAAGTCCTCTTTAATGAGGTGGGAGAAAGTTAGGCAGAATCTGCTTTTTAGTTATCCCAACGAACTAGAAACAGATTTCAAACTTGGCTGATTTCCAAAGTTGCGGGCGAAAAAAACACTTGTCGTCAACGCTCTATTTTAATGGCATATGAAGCATACAGAAAGATTTTATTATCTAATATCCTCGCTAATGCATTTAAATAAAATCAATCATTTAATACTCTTCAATTATACATATTATAACTGTCCAGATCTCTGCTGTACTGTAGAGATAATTTCAAATTAAAAGTATTTTAATTGATACATTTTTAATATTTTTACTGTTATACGACATATATATATATGTCGGCTTTTTATGTTGTCATAATTTTGAAGCGCAGAGGAAGGACACTAACAGCTTTCGATAAGAGTCATGGCCTGATGGTTAAGGCATACTGATGAAGATAACAACAACCAGATCTTTTATGGATCATCAAGCTTTAATTTCTCACATAATCAAATCATTTCTTATTAGATGGGATATTTCTACATCATAAGCAATTACAATATTTTTTATATTTTTATCTTAGAATAAGAACAAAAGAGGGCATAGCAAAATAGAGATGTCCGCAAGGCGGAAGCTAAGAAAGGAATGCAGCAAAAGAATGACGTAATTAATCGCCAGCGGTATTTAAAACAAGTTTGATGTACAAGTACAGCTAACCTATGATTTGTTAACTTTAGTTTTAGTTGTCCTTTTTAAGTAGCGTTACATAACGATGGAAAAATTTCGAATTTGAGAGAACAGATGAATTTAGGCGGACAGCACCAAATTTAGAATGTTAATTTTGAGGTCGCCAATTACTTTTTAAAAGCAGCTATCGTATTTTATTATATCTTACATATATATATATATATATATACATGTGTGTCTGTAGTAATATTAAAAGAAGAACAAGCATGGCCAGTAGAATAATTCTTTTATTTCTCGAATCAAATACAGGCTTTATTGTAGATGAATAATCTTATTGTAATACTGATAAATTGGAGCTAAGCTCGCCCATTCTTAAGCGAAATTTATTTTTTTAAGATGCTGCAGTAAGAAGGAAGCAGAAATGTAATACAGTTAGAGAGAGAAGTGGAAAGCGAATGCGAAGTTTACAAGATGAAAGATTGATACAGAATGATTTGGTTTTGGTTTAGCTTTATTTTTATCGATTATTTATTAAGGTTTTGAAATTATTATTGGCTGAAAGGTTATGTAAGTATTTGTGAAAGGTATGAAAACATCATATGACACTCATTAATTTTGAAATGTCTCAGTTTAGAGAGAATTTACCACAAGTATTCACTGTTTTTATCACAGAAAGAAAATATCCAAATTAAAATGGAGAGTAAAGTAACTAAGGTAAATTAAAATTAGAATTTAGATTTCCATGCTTTTTTCCTCGACCTTTGTTTCTCATGCACAATTTAATAGTTTAAATATATGAATAAAAATACAGGGGTCTACCAAGACCATCTAAAGACCGCACAGCCATATTCCTCGCTTGGAATACATAAAAAATGCCCAGAATATTGCTTCAGTACCAACCACAGTTCGCGAGATAAATACCAAAGAAAAGTATGACATCATATCTGTCACATCGCCTATAGTTTCAGCATGATGGAGCTCCGGGCATTTCAGCCCTCTTGTACGTAACTGGCTAGATATAGAATACCCAAGCCGCTGGACTGGACATGGTGGGGTCCGGTTTTATGGCCGCCACGATCACCACTGATACCTTTGGATTTTTTCCTATAGGGAAATCGAAGTAGTCTAGCGAGACATAGTTACCACAGAGAGTGACTTAGTTGCTTATCTCGAGGAATGTTGCTGGAATGTTGTTGGTTTTCTAGTTAGTGTGTAAAGCTAATACCTACTTACTTAGGGTAAATATTAGGTGGCTTGTTCACATCTATAGAACATAACATAACAGAACATAGTTGCTCGCCTTCATGCTGCACGTGTTCTGGTGGGCACCACACTGCTGCAGTCTGCACTGTATTCAGTCAGCTATTCTGCGGTGAGCGTATTCATGCCTCGATATGTGCGGCGGAAATTTTGAATATCTTCCTATGTACACATTAGCAAATATCGATGTTATTGTTTACAAAAAAAGAATAAAGTTTTTCTCCCTTATATAGGATATAACGAAATGGTTCTTACAAGTTCAGATTTTTCGAACTTTCGAGTTCGATTTCGCATCTGTTGTGCATTCTAAACGAGGAATCTGACTGTGCAGAGTTTGGGCCTTCTTGATGAGACACCACACACACGCACGCACGCACGCACGCACGCACGCACGCACGCACGCACACACACACACACACACTCCTTTTTATTTTCCCGTGCAACGCACGCAGACAATTTTTGAAGAGAAAGTAATAGTCTTTCGGGACTAAATCCCTTTGGACTAAAAATCGATGTGCACTGGCTCTTGTCTAAATGCTTCCTGTGTACCAGATTTTATAGGCCTGGGTCTATTAGCTTACGCGCAGTACGAACGAAAGACACCTACACACACAGAAAAACTCGTCCTTTTAAATATAGATCTATAAATTAATTAAACAATTTACCTTTGCAAAAAGAAACAATCTTTCAATTTCTTAAACTGTTCAATAGAGTGAAATCTCGCTTTGCTATAGCCCATTATGTCTTAAAATGACGTAATTTCGTCAGAAAACATAAAATTTAAAAAAAATCTAATTCGAATTTCGAAAAACTCGCTTCGAGGTGCATTGGCTCATGCAAAAAAATCATGCAAAACTTCTCAATATCTTACAAACAGTGAAATAAGCAAAATAACATCTCAGATAACATGAAATAAACTGAAAAAACAAAGCATTTCGCGCAGAATTTTACTCTGCAGAACAACTTTATCAAAAAAGAAATCAATAAAAATGTATTACATATATAAAAAATGACAATGAAATATGCAGTATCCGTTAATGCAAATATTAATTATCCTAATAAATAAATTAACCAACTTCCCTTTGCAAAATCTTAAAAACTCAAATGGTATAAACAGATTAAGAACATAAACAGTTTAAAAAATGTCATGCAAAACATTTTTATAATTAAAATTATGTATAATTAAAACATAATATAAAACATTACAATGAACTAAGCAATATCCCTTGATACAAATGTTAATTATCCTAATAAAGTAATTAAACAATTTACCGTTTCAAAAAGAAAGAACTTTTTACTTTCTTAAACTTTTCAGTCTCTTAAAAACAGTAACATAAGAAATACGATGAAAAATTGTTGCCAAACCGAAATTTTTAAAAGAATAAAACTATTCGAAATGATGCAATTTCATCAAAAATCTATCAACAACGATAAGAAAGGAAAATTGTTGCCAAAACTACATTTTAAAATATCTGAGATGTGAGAAGTGTATTCGGAAGCTTCATTTAAAAAATTTTAAAAAAATACAAAATATTATTATTTTTCCAAAATTCTTTTTTTTAAAGGAGTCGAAAGGATCAAAGTTCAACGTGTCCAAAAATCAAAGGAAAATAAACAGCACATTTTTTAAAATAAGTTTTTTTTAAAAAAATTCCGCGGAAAAGGTGTTAAGCTCACCTTCCTAAATAAATTCGTATTTAATCGATTTATTGAAATACGAAATTTA
>KK116486.1:19447-41942 GCA_000611955.2 Stegodyphus mimosarum
ATATATATATGTATATATAGTAAGGAATTTAGAACTACATTTTTGCAAAGACGAAAATTGAAATTCATAATTAATAAATTAAAAAAAATCCTATAAATGCAACAAAGAATTTTTAAAATTGTTAAAACGAAAGCCTTTAAACAAGCATACTCCACTTCAAATTTTTTTTTAATTTTAAAGAAATTTAAAAAACCTCATTAGAATAGGAATTCAATCGACTTCAATGTCACTTCATCAGGGGAAAGGAACATTGAAACCAATTGAAATCTCTTTCCAGCAAAAATCCTTGCTTTTCTGTATCCAGAATTAACCGATGAACCATTTCAAAGTATTTTAATTATAATAGTCACCCGAAATTTCTGACCCTTCCCCAAAGCAAGGAAAAAATTAATTTACATAAATTTAAATTAGAATCTTAAACCTTAAAAAAGAGAATACCATTTCACTTGAATACGAAAGTGAAATAAGAAAATACTTCATTGAACAAAATAAAACAAAATATTACATTTAAACATATAGCAAATAATCCAATGTATTTAAAACGTAATTAAAATTATAAAACTTAATTGAAAAGACTTATCAAAATAAGGAATTTTGTCGTAGTAGTAACGTATAGGTTTGCCATTTTGGCTTCATTGCAAATATTATTATTAACGTAATTAGTAGAATTAAAATTGCACTGAAATAAAAACACAAGAAGAGGAAATTCTAGTTCTCATGAAAATTTTAAAAGATAAAAAACTCCATCAAAATTCATAAATAGTCTTTTAAAAAAGTTTGGAGTAGCCTACACCCTACAATACCTTTTCGAAGCATGAATGTTTTACCTGAAAGCTCCAAAAGAGAAGGATGTTTTAAAAAGTTTATAGGATTTTTTTTAGTCCAAAGGGGCTTTGTCCCTGAAGGACTATTGTTTTCGTTTTGCGATTTTGCATCAGTAACATTAAATGTCGGTCTACTTTTCAAACTGTTGCCACTAAGTATTGCAGCCCTGTATTATATTTAAAGAAATTAAATAATGCAGTATGTCCATAAATGTATGCATGTGTCTCGCATTGTGATAAATGACAGTACCTAGAGCCATCGAATTTTGAATGACGTAATCCTGCTGCGAATATGGGCATCTGGAAGCCTAAATTTGGAATCTGGAATTTGTTTTATTATCAATTCATATTTTGTAAAATTTTGTAAAGGCTGTGTATCGAAAATTCTAAAGATATGCTCCTTTTAAAATTATTTAGCAATGTTACTGTTGAATTGAATTTTATTGTTTAAGTGCGAAGAACATGATATTTAATAAATAAAGGTAACACACAAAATGTAAAAAAAAAAACGTCCCTTTGGACGTAATTTAAAATCTGAGACCTTTCAGATTTTATTTTTTATTTTTATTTATTTATTTTTTTTTCATTACTATTCTGTTGCTAACTACGGGCCAT
Organism: Stegodyphus mimosarum; assembly: GCA_000611955.2. Classification (NCBI taxonomy): domain Eukaryota; kingdom Metazoa; phylum Arthropoda; class Arachnida; order Araneae; family Eresidae; genus Stegodyphus; species Stegodyphus mimosarum. The sequence continues at coordinate 20,887 of KK116486.1, forward strand.
GTGTTATCTAAGTCGCAATGATAAGCCCATGACGTGAAGACTTTTTAATTTTCTAACAATCGTTCCTTTACTTCCTTTTTCTAACTTTTTTCTGTAATATGAAACAATTTTTTTTAAATCTTAAAAATCTTAAATATCTTAAATTTATGAATTTTTTCTCATTTCTATAATACAATTATTAAAAAGTATTAAACAATTTTTTACTTTTATAAAGTATATTGTTTTTAAAATTTAATTTTCCTTCAAAAGAGAAAGAATTTACTTTAATTTTTTCTAATTCTTAATTACTCTTATTCTTTGTCAAAATTACAAAATTTTTTCTTTTAGTATTTCAATGTTTTCTTTTTGTTTTTTAAAAATTGCATCTTCTGTTCCAAATTTTAACCTTTTGAGCGATTACTTTCTCACTGTTTTTTAATTTAGGCAATGAAGCTAAAACGTCAAACCCTTTCGTTACTACTATGACAGAATTCCTTATTTCGATAGTAGTATAATGGAAGTGTTTGAAGTTTTTAATTTCTTATTGTGAGTTTTAATTAAGCATTTTCAATTAAGTTTTATAATTTCAATTACGTTTTAAATACATATTGAATTATTTGCAATATATTTAAAGGTAATATTTAGTTTTATTTTGTTCAATGAAGTATTTTATGATTTCACTTTCGTTTTCGTTAAGTGAAATGGTATTCTCTTTTTTCAAGGTATCAGATTTTAATTTAAATTTATTTAAATTAATTTTTTCCTTGCTTTGGAGAAGGGACAGAATTTTCGAGTGAACTATTATAATTAAATTATTTTGAAATGGTTCATCGGCTAATTCTGGATACAGAAAAGCAAGGACTTTCGTAGAAAAGAGATTTTAGTTGGTTTCAATGTTCCTTTTCCCTTATGAAGTGATATTGAAGTTGACTGAATTCCTATTATATTGGGATTTTTTAAATTTCTTTAAAATTAAAAAACATTTGAATTGGAGTATGCTTGTTTAAAAGTTTTGGTTTTAACAATTTAAAAAATTGTTTGTTGCATTTATAGAATTTTTTGAAATTTATTAATTATGATTTTCAATTTTCGTCATTGTGAAAAAGTAGTTCTAAATTATATATATATATATATATATAGACTGCTCGACATTTGAAAATGCAACACCAAGAAGGAGTGGTCAGAAAGTGAGTTAGAAAAAAGACAGAGACAGCAAGCAGCAATAAGTGACCTTTATTTCAAAATGATAGTCAGAACACAGGGCGAGAACGGCGTCGGCTCAGTAAGATGCAGGACCACCGCGGACAGCAATGCACGAAGAAACACGTCTAGGCATAGAGTCAATAAGAGTGCGGATGGTGTCCTGAGGGATGGCTCTCTATTCCCTTTGAACCATTTGCCACAGTTCGTCTTCTGAACGAGGCAGGGGCAGAGTCTGCAAACGGCGTCCAATCACATCTTACACATGTTCGATTGGTGACAGGTCAGGAGAGTACGGTGGCAAGGGAAGCATTTGTATACCTTGCAGAGCATATTGGCAGATGCGAGCACTGTGTGGTCGGACGTTATCCTGTTGAAAAATTGCATTAGGTAGCCCCTGAAGGTAGGAGATTGCCACCGGACTGAAAAATTGCATTAAGCAGCCCCTGAAGGTAAGGGATTGCCACCGGCCTCAGTACATTATCCAAGTATCGTTGGGCCGTCTAGTGCCCTGAATACGAACTAGAGGTGACCTGGAATCGTAGGCAATAGCGCCCCAAACTATTATGCGACATTGTCGCGCAGTGGGGCGTTCCACAGTTACTGCCGGATTAGATCTGTCTCCACGTCGATGACACACACGTCTGCGGCGACTGCCACTGGATAAACAGAAGCGTGACTCATCTGAGAACGCGACGTTTCGCCATTCTGTCATCCACATCATTCCAGTCCGGCACCATTCTGAACGTTGGCATCTATGCTGTGGGACCAATGGCAGTCTTCTTAACGGACGTCGTGAGTGCAGGCCACGTAAAACCAATCGACAGAAAATGGTTCTGGTCGACACGGAAACATCCAGGGTATCTTGCACATGCTGCAGAATCGCGGTACAAGTGACTTGCGAGACCGCCACAACTTGTCGGCTGATGCGTCGATCCACGCGTGCTGACTTCACTCTGGCTGCCCTTGCATCCCTCCTTTTTCCCACATTCCCTTGTTCCAATCATGTTCGCCATAGCCGATGCAACGTGGTCGCATCCATGTGGGTATCAACTGCGATTTGACGTAAGGGCCAACCCTCCCTTCTTAGTCCGATCGGCATACTCCTCGTAAAATCGTCTATCTGCTGGAAGTGCCTTCGTTGACGGCGGCCTGGCATTTTCTCCTATTACACGTATCCTCCGGAAGAAAAACCAACTTTATTCGATAATTCGTCTGGCAGAAATAACGACACGAATATTGTCCATTCTGCACGTTCCTTTCCTTATATCTTACTTCACGTGCGTCGGAGAGCTGCGCATTTTACATCATTCGCATAACTCAGTGACGTGCGTCTACTCTAAAATTTGCATAAATTTCTGACCACTCCTTCTTGGTGTTGCATTTTCAATGTCGAGCAGTGTATATATATATGTATATATATATATATATAATATCATATATATTTATTTGTGTTTCTTAAGACAAATAAATTTTTCTGAACTGCGTCTTTTCTAGTTCAATTTATATCACATGGCTTTCGTAACGCTGATGATGTAGCTAATTCGGAACCTGAACTCAAAATTTCAAGAACTGAAACTTTTCTCTTAATAAGCAACCTAAATCGAAATCTTCTGTTGGTGAGCTTCCATGTTGGATAACTGCGCACTTTAGCTTTACCTCTCTACTCGTTAAGACGCTAGTTCGCTCGCTTAGCCTCTGCCAGCTATTGTCCATTGTTCTAAAAATACAATCTGTAGGTGCATAACCTACCCACAATGATGATGTGAAGCGAAAATGCATATGTGCTCTCAGAATTAGTTATCATGAATAAAATTATGTGTGGAATTTACGGCTATGTGTGTCTTCGAGTATCATGTTTCTAACTACGCAGTAAAGCCTTTCTAATTTTATATAACGCAGAAAGTCATCCCCAGTCCGTTGCAGTTTTCTCCAAGTCATACTTATATATATATATATGTATATATATATATATGTGTGTGTGTGCGGCGACTGGCTCTTGAAGCTAACATAAGACGCCCGTAGCATCATAGCCCAACCTTCACGTCATCCTTTCTATTACGCGCTCCCGAGCTCCCAAGGCAATAAATCAGAGTAATATATATTGTTTGATTGTACTAAGAGTTATTTCGAATGCCGTCTTAGAGTTGGCAACTAGAAGAAAAAGTTAAAAAAAAAGTGCCATTTAGACGTAGACGGATTATGTGTGCAGAAGCTGAGTCGACGCTTCTGTTACAGACAATGATGTACTTGAATACTACGAATAATTATTTTTCCTTGTAAAAGTTAAATGTTTTAAATGTTATCAGTGTTTACTCTTCGTCTTCATTAAAGTGTCTTTCATTAATTAATTTGGTTCTTATTGAGTTTGCCAAGCCATCTGACAGCCCACACATATATATATTTATATACATATACGAACACACACCCACACACACACGCACGCACACACACACGCACGCACGCACGCACGCACACACAAACTTTTTTTTAGATATGCCCAAAACCTTACTTTTATAAGTTTTTCGGTGACTTATATTTATTTATTCTCCGCGGATGAAATTTTGGCTTTTGAATAAGCGCAGGAAGTTCTATTTTTTATTAGCTTTTTTTAATTTTCATTATCGTTTTCTTGAGCATGTAGGCGTTTGATTGTTTGTTTTTGAAGACAACATTATTTTTTTAGGTCATAAACTATATTATTGTACTTAATTAAATGCATTGATTATTATTATTAGTGACCATCTTCGCAGATGACTAGAATGATCTGGAATCGGAAGATTCGCGTTAGGCGTTTCAACACTTTACTTGAGCAAAATTGAAGTTCTTTTGAGTGTAAAAAATAGTTAGTTAAATTTGCTTTTTCCTTATTTACGGATGCATTTGAATAACCAGGCGCTTCATGCAATTGCTGTGGTCATTAGCTTGTACGTTAAATTTTAATTTTTTACAGCAACGAATTTAAACCTGAAAAAAAAACTACTTTTCGAACGTGTGAAATATATTTATATAAAAGCATTACGCATTACGCATTGTATATATTCCTGTGAGTTAAATTTCAGTAAAGACATCATCTAACTCATTAGAGTATGAAACAGGTCAAAGTTCTCCGAGTAAAAGGATGCTGGTAATAGCAAGACCAAAAATTTTCTGGCAGTCGTTTATTAAGACCAGATAGCTTAACTTACTACCATCTCAAATCTTAATTTTAATATTCTCATTCTTTTATATTGACTTTTGACTGTTTGGAGATATTTCTTTAAGTGGCTTAGTGAAGAAGCATCTTTGGCTTCCCAGATACTTTTGCAGTTTACTTGTAAAGCTGATGAATTAAAAACCTTTTTCCATACGAAGGAAATCATATTCCGTAGAGGTTCTTTCCAGACTGAATTTCACGAAAATCAGTGAATGATTTATTCAGCAGACTGAAGAGTAAGTTTCACTTTCTGTTTTTTTTTTTTACTTCCTTGTGTTGGGAAGGAAGTATTGTAATCGTGAAAACTTTCGGGTATCATATTTCAACGAAAATATCCATTTTGATCGATCTCGAATCCATCTGAATGATTTTTTTTTGGCTTGACATCTGTACGTACGGACAACTCTTCCGGTGGGGGTGGCTTCCGACCTAAGGAATATTGCCAAACGGATGTACGTACGGACAGAATCAAGGAGTCTTTTTTCCAAAACAAATAGTGAAATGGATTCAAAGCGCATTTTTTCGTGATATCTGTACGTACGTATGTATCTCGCGTAACTAAAAAAGATTAGCCGTAGAACATTGAAATTTTGTATATAGGATTGGTATAACATTTAGTTTTGCACTTCCCTTTTTTGTTGCAATCGGCAGCATCAAACATATATATATATATATATATATGTAGTGTCAATGTTGAATACCAGATGGCGTACAGATTTCGTACAATTCTTTTACGATGTTAATTCTTTTAGTTCAAATTTTTTTGTTTGGCAGTTTGGCAATTAGATGAGAGAGACTCAAGATACAGAAAAAGACGTAAATAAAATAGTATTGAAGAAGTTAATTCAGTTTATACTAACTTATTTTTAAACAAACAAACAAACAAAAAATAAAAAAAAATCTGAAAGGATTCAGATTTTAGATTACGTCCAAAGGGATCTTGCTTAATAATATGATAACTTGCCGAACGAAACAAACATTAAACTAAACCCAATACGAACACAAAAACCAACCAAATATAATTCCAATAGTGAACCCAATACAATTCCATTAATCCATCCAGTACAGACCCAATAACCAACACAGTACAATTCCAAAAATTCTAATAGCCAACCCAATGCAACTTCAGTTACCAACAAAGAAACATAAGCACTAAATTGAAAAGTGAATCGGACATTTTTGTGAAACGACGCAAAACGCCCAAACGAAAGTAATAGTCCTTCGGGACTATATCCCTTTGGACTAAAAAAATGCAAATACTTTAAATGTAATTAAATGGGCTGTCCTTTCAAGAAGTTTCTTAGATATCTTTTTAAAGAAGGTATTATCTTACAATTTATCAGAAGTGGGATTAAGGAATGCTTCAAGCAATTACTGAAATTCTACCTAAGATTACATATTGAAAAAACTTCGAAGATAGAAGGTATGTAGATTTGTTTCATATTTGTCAATGATTTAAAATGAAATAAGACAAATCAACGTTGCATTGAAGAATTGTAAAGCAGATAAAATTAGAACTTTACATAAATTTATTTTCAATACTAGACAGATCTAATAAAAAAATAATTAGAAACTTTTGTGGTTTTGACTTTGCTTCAAATAGTGACGAATTTCGGAAGAAATTAACAGATGTCGAAGAAAACTTTTCATTTAATGAACTAGTTGCAATTTCTAATGGTCTAAGTATTTCATTTGACGGTAATAAATCAGAAATAGCGAAAAGAATTTTACCTTTATTACGTGATATTGGAACTCTAGCTAAAAATGTAAATGGCGCCGAAACATATAGCTCCGATGAATAGGAAACAGAAGTATTAATAAGTACAAGAAGCGAAAACGATTTTTCAATTCAGCCCGATATTTTCGATAAGAAAATTAACCTCGATTCTTCTATACAGTGTGATTATACTTGCAAAAAATGTGATTACTGGAAATTCTGTAATTCAGAGTATTGACACTAATTATTCTGGTATCGAAAGTACTATTACAAAGTTTAATGCATGAAAATGTTATTCGGTGGGTAGAACATTTTGAGAATACTTCTACATTGTTTAATTTGGCGGATTTAGAAAAATTTATCCTCAAACGATCGCTTGGCGGGAATGCAGCATTATTTGTTCAAACAGAACCGGAACTCAATTCGAGGCCAATATTAAGGAAAGCCTTAATCGACGAATTTTCTTTTGAAATATATTCTGCTAATTTATATGAGCTATTAAGTCAAAGGAAAATGAAAAATACTGAATCAGCTCAAGAATATTTCTTAAAAATGAAAGAATTGAGTAATTTTGGGAAAATAGATGACGCTGTCTTAATACATTATATTATAAAGGGAATAAATGATAAGCACGAAAACAAAATTATACTGTAGAGATGTAAAAACTTAATCGAATTTAAAGAAAAACTCGAAGTATACGAATTAATGAGAGATATGTTTAGAAAAAGTAAAGTTGCTTTCGATAGAACGAAAACGAAACATGATTTAAATGATGAAATTAACTCAAAAACGAAAATGTGAATAAAAGTAAATTGAAGAATGATGGCAAATTTGATATGAAATATACTGAAAGTCGTAACAATAAAATTTGTTTTAATTGTGGTTTGAAAAATCATATTTCTAAAGACTGTATTCATAAAGATAAAGGAATTAAATGCTTTAAATGTGAAGCTTTTGGTCATAAGGCTTCGGAATGCTCTAAAAGAAATTCGAAAACAGAAGTAGCCACTTTAAATGTTAATTTTGAATCGAATTTAAAGAAAATGATAATGATTAGTAATTTAACTGTAAAATCATTAATAGACACTGGAAGTCAAGCAACATTGCTTAGAAAATCTGTTTTTCATAAACTGAATGTTGAAGAGTTACGTCCTTCGAATTCTACTTTGATGGGGTTTGTAAAATGCCATTAGGCTCAAAGCTGTATGTAAGTAAAGCGTCGGCACTTCAATGGGAGAAATTGCGCTTCGTAACGACCGCAGCGCTCGTAGCGGTGGCGATGTGGAAACGAAACACAATCAGTAAAACTGCGCATGCTCCTTTTCTTTTCAGTCATTGGTTGTTTTGAATTGGTTGTTTGTTTGATTCTACCGAAAACTTGTTAGCTTCTAACGTGCTTTGGTTGTGTTATTTATAACTTATTAATTACAAAAGGCTCTTTTCAGAACCAATTTTTTCTTTAAATTTTCTCTAATGGCGTATCAATACTGCGGATTAAGGATTGCAAGTAAGGAGTAAGATTTCGTCGAAATCTGATGGAATACATTTCTACCCGTTTCCTTGAGACGATGCGTACTTAAGTAATAAAGAACAGTTTTAGGATATGTATTGTTGAAATAAAAGGTAAAAAAATATGATAATTAAAAGAATTATTCCCCTATATTTTATTATAACGCAGGTACAAGTTTTAAATAATATTTTAAAAAATCTTTTTTTTTATTCCTTTTCAGAAATATTCAGAGAAAGTTATGTACTATTTCATGTATTTCACTATTAAAATAAAAAGAGCGCTAATCTGAAATGGACCGAATTGAGCATTAATTACAAATTGACTTAGATTTTTTTCATTTAAAAGATTCCTCAGAAGCTAATAAAAGTCATGTCATATTTGAGAAAGTATTTTAGGTAGAAGCTCTGTATGGAGAAGAAATAATGTATAATTTTAATGTTAATAACAATAAACTTTGCTTAAAAATGTATTCTTTTCGTATACTTAGGACTCTGAAATACTGTACAAATAAAAAATATATACATTTATATATATAATTACGACGCAATTGAAAAATATTTACATCCAATCGTGTCAAAACTCATTGCGGCCTCTCCATCTTACTTCCAACCTACATGACGTCACTGCAGGGGAAAGGAGGAGGGGAAGAGATTTAGTTTACATCGCCACCACTGCAGTGGATTGGCGCTGCAATTTGGCGTCATATTATAGTATGGGAGTGCCGACGCTTTATTTACATACAGCTTTGATTAGGCTGTTTTAAAGAAAGTATTCAAATTGATGACTTTAAGTGTAATGCTGACATTTGTTGTAGTGGAAAATGATGTTATACCTTGTGGCGTCATCCTAGGACTTAATGTGTTAATGCAGGGTGAAACTCTAATAAATGAAAATGGAGTTACGATTAGAAATAAATCTCAGTGCATAAAAGAAATAAATACTTCTTTTATTCTTCCAATTGATTTAATTTGTTACGAAACCGAAGTAAATATTGAATCTGCTGTTCCAAATACTTTCAGAGATAAGGTGCAACAATTAGTTTTGAGTTATGTACCGTGTAAAACTAAAACAACAAACATAGAGATGAACATCTCAGTAAAAGATAATGAACCTATATTTCATCAGCCTCTTAGGTTGCCGTTTTCAGAAAAAGAATTGTTTAATCTCAGGTAGCTGAATGGTTAGAACAAGGACTAGTAGAGTTCTTCAGAATATTGTAGCTCAGTTTCAATCATCAAAATGAAAGACGGAACACCTCGTTTATGTATTGATTATAGGAGATTAAATAAAGTAATAGTAAAGGATAGGTCTCCACTTCCATTAATTGAAGATAATTGAAGATGATCGGTTACAGGGATCACATGTGTTTAGTACGATTGATCTTAAAAATAGGTTTTTTTCCATGTTAACGTGAAGGAAATATACATCATTTGTAACACACGAAGGTCAATATCAATTTCTTAAAGTTCCTGTTGGTCTATGCAATTCCCCGGCTGTATTTCAGAGGTACATCAACACCATTTTTCGACCTTTAATTAATGATAGTATTGTTTTCCCGTATATGGATGACGTAATAATCTTGTCGTCTTCCCTTGAAGAAGGAATCGAACGGGTCTTAAAGCTTGCTACTGAATACGCACTCAAGATTAATTTTAAGAAACCTAATTTTTTGAAGAAGCGAATCGAACTCTTGAGTCATGTTATCGAAGAAGGTAAAATTTCCCCATCCACTTTAAAAACGAAAGCGGTCGTCCTTAATTTTCCAGAACAGACTAATTTGAAGCAAATTCGTAATTTTCTTGGATTCACCGGATATTTCAGGAAGTTTATTCCAAAATATTCCATTATTACTAAGCCTTTGAATGATCTCTTGAAAAAAGATCGCAAATTTAGATTTGACGAGGAGGAAAGAAATTCTTTCGATCGGCTAAAGTCATTATTAGTTGAAATGCATGTCTTTGGAATCTCTATAACACCAATTATGAGACTGAATTGCACACTGACTCTAGCTGAGAGGGATATGAAGCAATGTTTAATGCAGAGGTGTCCAAACGATAATAGTTTCCACCCTACCTATTTCATGAGTAAAAAGACCATGAAAGCTGAAAAGAAATACTTTAGTTATGACCTTGAAACCCTAGCAATCGTAGAAGCATTAAAGAAATTCTGTGTGTACGTATTGGGAATTCTTTTTAAAATTGTTATTGACTGTTTTGCGTTTGAAAAGAATATGTTGAAACGTGACTTATCAACTCTTGTTGCTCGTTAGGCTTTATTACTGCAAGCATTTAATTATGTTACTGAGCATCGCTCTGGTGCTAGGATGGCTCATGTCGACTCTCTAAGTAGATCTCCCATTAATATTCTTTGTGTTTCAGTAGATAACATCTTACTAAAGTTAAAATCGGCCTAGGATAAGGATAACAGAATAAAAGCGATTGAAGAATTACTTAAAATTTCTAGTTATGATGATTACTGCGACAGAAATGGAATTTTATTTAAATTTGCTGGTGGTAAAGAATTAGTGGTGGTGCCTGAAAGTATGCAAATATAAATAATAAGAAATGCTCATGAGAAAGCATATTCATGAGTCAACTATACTGAGAAAAACATCGAACAGTATTATTTTATCCCTAAACTAAGACAGAAAGTAGAAAATGTCATAGCAAATTTTGGTATTCTTGTGAATTATAAATGAGAAAAGGAAGACGGTCTTCTACATCCATTGCAGGAAGAAGATATGCCGTTAAAAACGTATCATTTAGATCTCCTCGGATCTTTGGGGAGTACACATAAAAATTATAAGTACATTTTAGTGGTTATTGATGCGCTTACTAAATTTGTATGGATTTATCCGACGAAGTCCACAACATCTGCTGAAGTCATAGCAAAGTTGGAGATACAAAAGGCTGTATTTGGGAATCCTTCCCAAATAATTTCGGATAGAGGTACAACATTCACCTCTAGCGAATTTGCCTATTACTGTTCTAAAGAGAAGATTAAGCATCATCTGAATATTACCATCTTGCCTACAGCCAACGGCAAAGTCGAACGTATTAATCAGACTGTCATGTCAGTTCTTTCAAAGTTATCTTTAGAAAATCCGGCTCAGTGGTACAAACGTACAAATGAACTGCAGCAGGCTATTAACTCGACGTACCAGCGAAGTATAGATACCACACCATTTGAATTGCTCTTTGGGACAACGATGAATGCTAAAGGCAGTGATCAGTTGATTGAAATGATCGAAGCTGAATTTCAAGCGAATTTTGAAGCTAAAAGAGAAGACCTTAGAAAACATGCAAAGCAACAGCTATTTAAAATTCAAGAAGAAAAGAGGAAGATATACAATTTAAGGAGAAGAGAACCAAGACCTTACAAAGTCGAAGATTTGGTAGCTATAAGATGAACGCTGTTTGGTCCACATTTGAAAAGAAAACCAAAATATCTTGGATCATACAGAATAACTAAAGTTAAAGGAGGGAGTACTTTCGATGTAGTCAAAGAAGGAAGTGACGAAGGTCCCAGCTGTATGACGACATGTGCTGAATTTCTAGAACCATGGAACAATTAATTGTTGGGACTAATATAGGGAAGAAAATTGAAGAAGAAAAAAGTAAATTATGAATTTTTGTATGAAGACGAAAACCTAAAAAAATAGAGATGACGCTGTTAAGACGAAAGGAAAGATACTTAACGACGAGCCAAAAAAAGGACATCTAAAGAAGAACGAGAAGATGCCTAACCCTTTAATGCATGGTGATGCATATATGAATCATTCTAATTTTAGCTGAATTTAGCATTAAAAAATTACAAAGCAGACGATTTACTGAGCTGATTTTCATCTTAATATTCCCATATCAATTAGCTGTTCGTTTTCCCAGTAGACAGCAGCATAAAACTGTACTCTTTATTTCATTAGTGCCAAGAACACACAATTCATTTCTGTTTTCACAGTGGTCAAGTTAGCTATGTGTTATTCATAAATTCGATATTAGGGGCTTATAAATGTTTCTCTTTATAGCTGTATCAGGACTGAGTGTTCTGTGCATAGCCTTAGGAAACATGGTAAAGTCTGTAATAGGGTCCTTATTCTCAAGTCTCAAGTCCTGAACTGGAACAGTGAGCTGATAAAATGTTAGCTTTGTTCTGATGTAACTGCTGAGCTGGAGAATAACTGCACGTGAAAGGGATTTAAAATCCTCTTTTATTAAATCACTATTATTTACACACTTCCCAACTCGGGAGAGATACAGAAAGTAAAAGACCGCACTTGGGCCTAACTTAACAATCAAATAAATTTAAACTAAATTTAAATAGAACTTAAATTAAACTTTGCTCACAGAGCAATTCGCGGAGTTTGGCCTCTGACTAAAAGGGTGCGTAGCAAGATATACTAATACTAGCGCACTTCAATTTGTTTCACAATGCAATCACGTAGTAAGCACTATGGCTTATAAATTTTAACTGCTAGCTGGTCAGGCGAACGTTGAGCAGAGTGACCGTGATCTGAGACTAAAGCTCTCTCACACTAAGAGGTTTCTACCTCTGGTTTAAATAGTACTTCGCTGTACTTCAAATTAGCATAAGCTGAAAACGCGCGCTTCTTCTGACGGGAAGTTGAAACAGAGAGGAGATCGAAAGATTTAAATTAAAATAAAACTTGGTTAGTTTAACTAAAACCTTACAGCTGAAAGTATGCAGTTTCATTTCTATGTTAAGATTTAACCACAGAATTGTTTTAAAATCAAATATTTCATTTTTTCTGTTTGATTCATATATGCATTACTATGAATTTATGATGAGGTTTCACTCTAGAGTGCATTTTGACGCATATATGAATCAGGCTAAAATTTGGAATGGATTTTTAATATAAGACTTCATAATACTTTTTATTTCATGCTTAGTTTTATATCAGCAATACAGCAATCGATTATTTGCATGCATTGTGGTTGTTTAGAGTCATAAAATATTAATTTTATGTCTCTAATTATGTAGTATGTGTACTGTGTGTTTGTATTAAAAATTCCTTTGTTTTTATTTATGTTCATTTAGTGGGTAATTGTTTTCAAACCATTTTAAATTGATGCATACTTGTGAATTACGTAATTTTCTCCAACGACTTGAATTTTCCAGTTTATTTCACTAACAGTTTATATGATAGAATTTCAGTTTGAAATTAAATTGAACTTTTTTTAATATAAGTGAGCTTGGTTGATGAGCGAGAAAAAAAGATTTGAATGATGAAGAACTAATGGAAATATGAAACAAAGTACGACAGTGAAGATGATTTTGAATTTCGGGAAAGAGATGATGATAATGATCCATCTTTGTAGAATGGAGAAAACCCCAAGGATTTGCTAAACTTAGCCGCCTTTCGGGCTGTGCAAAATAGGTAAAATTTCAGTTCCTAAGCGTGGAAGATCGAGCCGTCTTTGACAAAATGATAACAATGCGATGGCTTTGCATCAAACATTCCTCCAACCTATGTCAAACAGGATAAAATTCAGCATGCTACCATATGGAGCGAAAATCGCACTCGTTGTAAAATGCCAAATTGCAAATTTCAAACATTTATTGGATGTGAAAAATGCGCTATAGCATTATGTCTAAATAAGGATAGAAATTTGTTAAAAATTTTCCATATAACGTAAATTGCACAATAAATGTACATGTACAAAATATTTGATACGTCATTTTTATTTAAATTTTCATCAATTTTAATTTTTATAAAGTCTGAACGTGACTAATTAGAATCAAGTTTCAATAAAATTTTAATTAAAGTCAGTATCGTATAAAAACAATAAATAATTAAGTGTTTTATGCCAATATTTATTAATTACATTATTGTTAAGGATTTTTTCATGTGGTTTACCATTCTAATGCTAAATGCATAATGATGCATATATGCATCAAATCTAAAAATCCAAAAAATAACCGATAAACAAATACGAAGTAAGTTTTTCAATATTTTTACATTTTTATTTAAGCCATGACCATAAAGAAAAAAAAGTTTTGGTAAAAATATAAAAATCATGCATTGAAGGGCTAAAGACGAAGAAACTGCGGTTAAAGATGTTAATTCTGTTTCTACGGCAGATGAAGCTTGAAGATGATGTTTTCTCATTTTCTCATTCTTAAAACTGAAAGGCGATCAGGACTCTAAAATCAGCACTCTTTACTCTTTATCATTTAACCTTTATTTTTATTATATCTTTCTTGTCTGTTTTTGTATTTTCTTTGTATTTGCAGTGTCGCCTGGAGGACCAGACGAGTGCAAGACGGCCGAATGATGTAGTGCCAATGTTGAATAGCAGGTGACGTACAGATTTCGTATGATTATTTAAGGATGTTAATTCTTTTTATTCAAATTTTTTCATTTGGTAGTTTGGCAATTAGATCAGAGAGACTCAAGACAGAAAAAGACATAAATAAAGTGGTATCGAAGAAGTTAATTCAGTTTATACTAACTTATTTGAAAAAAAAAAGTAAAATGTATGTATATTTATATATATGTGTGTGTGTGTGTATACCCACCATCTAGCCGGCATGGTGAGTTCTGTTTTTTTCCTTCTTATATGCCGGTAAATCGTGCAATTTCTCCTCCCCCTAAAAGTGATTGAGTTATGCTGTTCTTACGTTACGGTTAAGGTTTTTATGACTGCAGTTAAGCTACATGCAATAGTTGTAGAATTATCAACAATTTAAAAGTGTAAGTCTCGCTAGAATTAACGTAGTGGCAATTAGTTTACATCTGAAACTCTTTTATCATGATGTTCTATAAGGTATTTCTCCCGCCTTCTTCGCATGCCTTCGTGGTGTAGTGGCCAGCACGCTCGACGCGTATTCGAGAGGTCCGCGGTTCGAGTCCCGAAAAAGGTGGTGGATGGTAATTCTCCACCACCGAAATTTGGCGATTGGGTCCTCTAATCTCCAGTCACCCTTTAGAAAGGGGAGTATATGAGGTATTTCTCCCGCGTTCGTGGTGTAGTGGACCAGCACGTATTAGAGGTCCGTGTTTGGAGCCCTGGTGAGGATACAGCTTATTTTTCTGATCTTCTTTTAAAAAAAATCCTAATGTCTCTACAATTCTATGTTATGGTTTAGCTTTTTTTCTTTCTTAAAACTGAAAGACGATCTTAAAACTGAAAGATTTTTTCTTTCTTTTTTGCCGAGGTTCTTAGTTTCGTTTATAAGAAACTTAAATGCTTGCCAACGCTTTCCTACTCTGAATGTCCTGGAAACACTGATATTGATTTCTTTTATGAATAAACATATAAGATTTCCCTATAAGATTTTATTAAAATTGGACGTAATGTTGATGAATTTAAAACCTTTTTCCATGTAACGGAAATTACATTCCGTATAACTTGCATTTCTCCGTACAGCGAAAATTATATTCCGTATAATATAACATATAAGTTACTACTCATTCGTTTAAAATATTGATGAAAATCTTCAAAACTGAAAACAATAACATCTCAGAAGAAACCCTCTTTGAGGTACTATTGCTTTCAATTTTAACGAAATCACTTGCGATATAAATGGACGTTGCCCGTTGATGATAAATGGAATCTTTTTTATCTTCATTATTACATAAGCGCGTTGTTCAATAATGCGGCGGTTAGATTTTATTTTATCTGGACTTCTCAAGAAAATTTTGGAACAGGTGTTACTTTGTATCACGAATACAACAAAGTAGTAGTTCATAAGAACTTACAGGAACTCGATTTCAAAAGTTTTAATTTGTGAGCACAATGTCTTGCACTCAAAATATTGCAAAGTTGTGATTTTTCGTGGCTCCAAAATTCTTTCTCTCTCTTTGTTTTTTTTTTATTTTATTTGAATGGTGACGTAAGTTTTTAATATTTTGATGTCCTCCGTTTTTGTCATTTCATGTTAAAAATGCGCAGAAAGAAAAAGCTAAGACTTTAAAAATAAAATTATTTTTGAAGTGAGTCTTAATTTAATTCTAAAGTAAAAATTTAATTTTGTATGTCGGTAATTATGATAAGAAGAATAATTATTTCAATAATTTTTTTGTGATGTTTCATTTCAGCCTTTCCCACCTCAGGCTTTTGCTAGGTACCATGGGAAATCGGACAATTTCAGGATTTTCTTTCCTTCTGTAAGTGTTCGAAATAAGAATGTAAAAAATGCAGTTTTATTCTTTATTCGCATAAGTGCTTTTCTAACGAAAAACAAACATGTTAAAAAATTCATTCTTAAATTAGATATTATTCACTTTCATTTAAGTTGCAGTATTTCCAAACTATTTTAGCCTCGATTATTCTTTAAAAAAATCAGTATTAATTTAACTATATTTCAGAGGCTATATTAAAATAAAAATGAATTTTAATGTTTACAGTATTAGTTATCATAATCAGTAACCTCAGTGTTATATCAAAACATTACCTGAACACGAAGCTTAAGATATGGATATTCTTTGGGATACAGTTTCACACATATTTCACTATCATGTGACTTCCTAATCATTTCGAACGTAGCGTTGAATGAAAAGACTGAAATAGGAACTTCTTTTACCTATTCCATCGAGAGAGGCTGAAATAGAATGATTTTCACAAATGCCTCATTTAAGAAAGTCTGAAATGGATCATGATTGATTTTTCATACTTTTAATATTATTACGAAATGTCCAGGCGTGGTAAGATAGCTTCCTTGCAAAGCAGGCTTCCCTTGCCAGAAAATGGCAGAAATGCCCGAAAATGGCAAGGGAAGGCAGGGTTGCCACATTTGGCGACGAAATTGGCTACATGCCATGGACGGATGGAAAACCTTCTGGAACGAATTCTTATTGGTTTAACCCAGAACGTTCTCTAACACAAGCTAAAAGCTATGTAAACCCTGCTGGTACACGGAGAGTGAGTCAGTGCGAAGTCAGTGCCTAGTCTACCGAGTTGATAGTTAGTCCGTGAGCGCTTGTCTCGTAGTCTAGTGCTGAGTTGGTCGTGGTCGTCGAGTGGATGGAGAAAGTCAGTGTATCTCGCGTTTGTGCATCGACGAGATTTGTCTTAGAGTATGTTGAGCTCCGGGAATGACTGAACCGAGTCGTGAGCTGTACTCTAGTGTATCGTCGAGTGCATCGCGAGTTGTAGCGCGGAGAGTCTCGAGAGTACGCAGAATTCCGAGAACGATCGAGCAGAGTCGGGAGCTTTACTCTGGTGCTTTGTCGCGAAGCTGTCTTCACCGTTATAGCCTGATATTCTGAAGGCTGTGTTGCTGATTATTCCAGAGTATTTATAGTAGTTCTTCGTCGACTGTAAACGTGATTTTGGAGCTGTTTTGAAAAATACTGGCCAATAAAGTGTGTTTTGATATTTCATCAAGTGTCGTCGTCGTTATTCACTCCAAATACACGAACCCTTTAACGTACGTACGAAGAAGAAGAGAAAAACGTAACAATATTTTTACACACTTTTTAAAATTTGTTTAGGCTGCTTCGAAGGATTTCTAATTCCTCGAAGGCGAGTTTACACTTCGAAGGAGAATTCCATCGAATTCTTCAAAGGAGAAACTCTCCTTCGAGGAATAAGATGCTGTCTGGAGATTTTTGATCATAAGTTTTATTTATTTTTCATTTAAAGCAGCTTAGTATAGATAGTTTCATTTCTAGCATTAAGGAGTAAATCTAATAAGGCTCGAAAACCGTAATTTTGATTTGCGAGTTTCAGAAGATTCTATGGTTGAAACAAATCTGATGTGGACGCTACATGATTTCCTTGTGTGGCTTATTAATTTTTTTTTCTACATTTTATTTAAATTCATTTCGTCGAATCATTTTAACTTAATTAACTGATCCCTAAAGCAAAGATCTGCTATGATATTCGATATGCACGGCAAGCTAAATGTCAAAGATTTCAAATTTTGAAATTAAATATCCCACTCACTTTTTGCCTTCAGAGTTTTCATAATTTTATTTTTTCGCAGCGAATATAAACTTTTGCAAATATAAGTATAGGAACCGGGAGATCGTATTGAAACTTAGATTACGTTATTTGTCGAAAATTAATTTTACTTCAATTTGACATTTCCCAAACAATATTTTCGTCATTTAAAACACTTCTGTAATTCAAAATATATGACTACAACTAACGATTGCGAAAATAAAGACCGGAAAAGGACTTTTAAGCCTGGTAAGGAGGTGCATATATATATATATATATATATATTTGGTACTGCCGACTGCAATAAAAAAGGGAGGTGCATAATTAGGTGCTATAGATGTCAACTTTCTACGGCTAATCGTTTTTGAGTTATGCCAGATGCATACGTAGATACATACGCACATATGACAGACGTCAAGGAAAAATTCCTTTTGAATCTATTTTAAATCTATTTTACAATACATAAAAAAAGAGTCTTTTATTCTGTCCCCACGTAATGACGACACGCAAAAGATTGGTCCAAATGGATTCGGGAACGGTCAAAATAGATATTTCCATTGAAACATGATACCCAAAATTTCTCGTGATTGCAATACGTCGTACAAAGAAGTAAAAATATAGATATAAATATTGCACGTATTGTTTAACTTTCCGATTTCAGCTTGATTTGCATGATCTAATTTTTGAGTAATGAATTTGACTAATAATAATAAAAATAAATTAGGGGTACTTGTTCTTTTCTTAATGTGAGAGGAATGATATTCCCCAATGGTTACAAAGCTATGTTCTTTTAGATTTTATTCTGTTATATATATATAATTTAGTTTGTGTAATTAAATAACAATTTATTTTCTTTATTCTATTTAATACATATTTAGTACGATGATGCAGAAACAGATGGCGCCACGAGAAACAATACTTGTTTCTTTGAAATAAATAGTAAAAGAGATGCTGAAGGTGCTGAGATGTTGCTTGAAGATTTAATTAAGTTAGTGACAGATTAAATCTATAGCGGGCCCTAGACAAAATTTAAATTGGGATCCCATTTATATCAATTGCCTCTAATGAAATATCAAATAGAATTTTTATTAATAATGGAGGATTGCAGCACTAATACAGGCAGTATAATAAAACAGTTTTTTTTTTTTTGTCTAACGTAAAATATATGTAATTATAATCGTTAATCAGTGTCTAAAACTGAAAATTTTTCATTTGTGAATTTTAGTTCGATAATATTTTGGCAATCTATCCGTTCGAAGGTATCTTTTCTATAACAAGAACTGCTATACTTTTATTAGTATTCTTAAAAAGTATTGCTTGTTCTGTTGAATTTCTCAAGCAATTTTACTACTTTTAAAAGAAGAGAAAGATCTCTATTCTATTACGTTCTGTACAGACATGGTTAAATAAATTCTTAACATTATTTTGGCATTAGAAAAAGAAGATGCTCTATTTTTTTTTTTTTTGTTTCTGATCTCGCATTTATTGTTCAGGTTTCGCCAATTTTGTCTCTTAGTATTAAAATAAATTTTGCCATTTCTTCTACTTCTTCATTAATATCATTAAAGAAAAATTTTTTTTGTTTCACCTATATGATTTGAACAATTCATTTTATACTATTCCGTTTGTTTTCCTTTTTTTCTTCTTTCTTACTCCCTCTTCTGTCATACACGGATCCAGATCCTTTACATTTTTCTCTGCATTTATTCGTGGTTATATGACTACATCACCTTTTGTTAAAGCTTCAAAAGTTTTTCTTCTTATTTCAAATTCACCCCCCTTTTTTTTTCTTGCTCTCATTCTCATTTTATTCTTTTTTTTTTTTTTTTTTATTTTTTTTTTTTAAGCTGGCTTCTCCTGATAGTTCATATTTGGTATTTCTTACAATTTTCCTAAAACTATGAAACAAAATAAATGAAAAACGTGTTAACGTTACTTGTGGCAGGCAGTCTTTTCAAACGCATAAACAGTGTACATGCATCATTTTTAATATACATATTTGAAGTTATCACACAAATATAGTAGATACTCATATTGCACACTAATGCAGTATGGATCACTGAATCCAGTTTTGCTAATTTATAAATGATAAAATTTGTTTGGGCTGTTTAAAAGTATTAACATTAACATTCAAGATTTTTAGACATTTATTGAATTCGTTTTATTTTTTAAAGCTATTATTATTCTTTTATTTTTTTATACTGAAATTAAGCCTTCCGAAATGCTGGTCCTGGACATTGTCTTATTTGTATATTGGTTAATCATGCACTGAATGAACTTTATTAGCTCATCTTGATAATTTCTTTAACTTTTAATAGAAATACTAAGTACGTTATAGAATATTTATTATTTTAAGTAAAGATTACTATTAGAATATCAAAGCAATAATATTCAGTTTTATACAATGCTTATACATGAGAAATCAAAATGCATTTAAAATACAATTTCCGCTTTAATAAAGTTGTGGAAAATAACAATCGGTTAAAACTCTTATATAAATGATTGATCTAAATACATTTATCACTATTTCAATTTCAAATCTTCGTCGGAAAAATGTCCATTTTCCTTTTTATCTTCTAATGCAGTTACTTTCCTTAATACCTTTTTTTACAGAATATAAAGACTGAGTAGAAGAAAACCGCTAATGAGATGACGCATGATTTAAATGAAGCATAAAGCATGAGCATCGTTTTGTAAGAATGATTTTAGCTTGAAACAAATCATATTATTTTTATTTGTACGAGTGGAATATTTCGCAAGATTGTTTTGGAGTTTTTATATTGACATATTGTATTTATTTCCTAGTAGTAAATGAAGAAGTTTTCCATAAGATAATATGCATGAATATGTATATTTATATCACGTATATGTTAATATTTGAGGTTTGTTGCTCGAATAATTGCTCTCTCCTTATACGGAATTAAAAATTTCCGTATAATAAAACTACTGTAATACCTTACATGTTTATCAATTACATATGTTAATGTTTAATTTAGCAAAGAAATATAACCAGACAAAACCTAATAGCATATGCAGCAACTGTTTCCATGCTGATGAAATATGAAATTTACTCGGCACATTCTTCCGAAGCAAAATAAAAAATGGCTTAAAAGTGTAGAGACGATGGCATGCTAAACGATTTGTTCTTTTACTGGCCAAATATATGCTTGGAAACTAGATAATGCTCGCTGGACGAATTGAGAAGAATGTGCTGCAAAGGATTTGCTCTGCCCTTCCGAAGAAATATCATAATAGACAGAACCTTTATTTCCTTGGTTTTGGTTTAACACTAGGCTATCTGAAAATTGGCTTTTGTATGAACTATGAGAAAAAGTAAAATGGCATCTTTCTAAAGTAACATCACTATTGAAAAAACTTTGAAATTCACTATTAACATATTAAACAAATGCAAAGACATGCTCCTGCGTACCAAGGAAGAGAAAATTATTCTATGCATGGGAAACCAAATTATTACGGGACGGATGGAAAATTAGAATTAACTATTTTTATAATAAGAGAAAATCGAGTAATTGTCATGAATTAATTTAC
>KK116486.1:41986-82196 GCA_000611955.2 Stegodyphus mimosarum
GTTATTTCATATACGTGGTGTGTTATGATTTATTCAACAATGAAACAACGATCATTATTTATTTTTGAGGCAGAGAAGCAGAATCTAGCTTTCCGGCCTCTCAACTTTCTAGATTTGAAACATTTTCCTACAGCATCAGATATTGAAAGCATTAAAAAAATATCACTAAGACAACCTGAGATATCATCAGTTTCTATCATTATTTCACTGTACCGAATAAAAACTGAAACTGTTCGGATGCAAAATAATCTCTTGTTTACATACATAGCACATAAATTGGTATAAGTCTTCCTGCAGATACAATTTTTAATGAATTAATTAAAAGTAATTTCTAGCGTGAGACAAAATTTATGTGTAATGAAGCAATAAAAAGACTAAGATAGCCTTATATTAAGTATTTTATATGGGTATCTGTGTCGGTGTCATAATCAACAACATCACCATTTTGCAACACTGAATTTAAATGTTTCTCATAAGAATAAAAGCATACTATAATAAAAGGTTTTACAATAAAAATTCTATTATTCAGCAAAAAATGTCGTTAGTTACTCACTGCAGTAAAAAAATTGCAGCTAATGTATTAACAATTAGCAATGAAAAGTATGATTCACATCAGAAACTGTCGTTCAAAATGTTTCAAATTCTAGAACACTCCAGATTAATGATGCTCATTTTGTAAAAACATTTCCAACGTAGTCTTCACCAGCGTTTCCCAAACTGTTCCGCGGAAAACTGGTGAAAAGTCTATGAAGAGTCACTTAGTGTTTCAAGAAGAGTCATGAAACTGAGTTTAGAGAAAACGAAATATTTTCATTTGTTGTGTGTTTAAGAAATTTTAAGTTTCTCTTAAAATAAATTTAAAGAGAAATCATAAAACAAAGTGGTTTAAATCGTGAGTGTAATAAGCTTAGTAATATCGCAAGACACCAAATGGCTTATGTTGCAGAATGTACTTCTATTGGTGTTTCTGATTTGCGGCCTGAAAACGTGTTTCAATATCACTTTTAGTATTTTAAAAAGTATATAGTTTCCTTTAGATTTTTTTCCTTTTTGTATTAATAAATGTAGTATTTTCATCGCTAAAAGTAGTATTGTACCTTGATCAATATTAAAATGCATCTTGGATTTGAAATCCTTTTAAGTCAACAGATATAAGCACAGCTGATTTCAAAAAAAAAATGAACTGATTTAATAACTGATTCTAGAATAAAACGGAAATTAAAAAAAATAGCCTTAAAATAAATTTTGGATAAGCTTGTCAGAAAAATAACCGAACATATCTGAACAAACCTATTTATTTCCTTTTGCACCACTGGATTTGTGCGAAGTAAGTTTTTCACATTTAGCTACAACAAAATGCAGATATATAATAAAAGTTCATGCTGCATCTGATATAAGAATTCAGGTTTTGTTCATTGTTCCTGACAAGCACAATATAAAGCGGTCGAGAGATAAAATCGCTAAAGACAGGTAGTTCGATGCGGGGCTGGAATTCAGGCGAACGGGCTGGCTGCATGAGCGATTTCGTACCTTCCAGCATCCCCCCTTTTAGGCCGATACTCAGATAGAAGAATAAAACCCTAAATTGCTTTGCCATAATTAAATAAACCAAGCCATTTAAACACATTGAAGTCACTGAGAACCAAAAATGTTTTAACCTTTTATATCATTTGATTCATTAAATTAGTTCTAAGTATGATTTTTTGTAAAGTTAAATATTGAAAAATGCTTCTTTTACAGGTATGTAAAAACATGAATAAATGTTTATTATTTGTATTATCTAAATTATGTCTGTTATTATGCATTACGAGTAAAAACCGAAATTTATTCTAGTGTTTCTTGAAAATTTTAGAACTTGAAAAGTGCTCAACAATGAAAAAGGTTTGGGAAACACTCATCTATGCAATAACCATAAGAAAACCCTTTTTGGCGAAGCCATATAAAGCTTTATGTAACTAGAAGACAAGAATTTATTGAAAAGTTAGGAAAAAAAACACGATAAAATTAAACTAGTTATTTGATAAGCTATCTTTAATCGCTTAAAAGTGAAATCGGAAATTGCTGTTGTGACTAGTCTTTCTCAATCTCGTTCGAATTTGTTCTTTATGGCTGAATGCTCAAAAGAGATACATCTGCATTTTTTTTACAAAAATCATCATTTATTATACAAAACTCATTCTTGCCTTTTAGCAAAAATTTATTAATTAACTTAAAAATATGAAATATAAAGGCATAAATATTCTTCATTTCTTCTTGCGGCGTCAAGTCATTAGCGAAAAAGGCCTTTAAAAAATAAAATGTCTCGAAACACGTCTGCTATGTTATAATCATTTACCACGGTATTTTCCACGACGATGTTTTATACCATGATGTTCTGGAACTGCAATGTTTCGTCTTTACGTTCGTTTTTCCGACAATGTTTTAGTCGCAATGCTTTCACCTGTCACCAATGCTCTTAATGCTCTTTAGGTCTCATAGAAAACCATCAGTTGTGCATTAATTGTAACAAGACCCAGAGAAGAATCGTGGCATTTTAAGAAAAAGTTGAATTAATCTTGAACTGATTGATATATATTGCATTTTTTAATTTTATAGTATTTCCATTATTCTAAAGTGATTATCAGCGTATAAAGTAAATATTCTTATTTTTATTTATTCTTCAGTAAAGAGGTCGTTCGTAAATAAATCCTATGCATTGCATTTAATTTGCAATGGTAAAGAAAACATATTTCTGCTTTTTTTGTTATGAATACGCGAATCTTTGCATCTGTAAAGAAAAATTATTCTTTCCTAAAACTTGTTTTGTTCATTTCTGATATATAGATTAGTGATACATATTACAACGACAGTGTTGTGCATAATATAAGTTGTGATATTGATAAATGGAAGAAACGTATTGCAAGTACGTGATAAAATCTTCCATGAATGCAATAAGATTCACATCTTTTTTTTATGATGTATTTTCCGTTAAGCCTTTCTCTTTTAATATTTTATTTCTGTAAGCTAGGGATTGGGATAGACCTCCTGGGGGTCAATGATATTTTAAAGGTGTTTAATGATCAAGGGGTCGATAGCCGAATATGCACCGCCAACTGACACACATATTAAAGATACAATTCATTACAAAAACATTAATTAAAGCGATATTAATATATAATTGTGGAATGTCATCGGCTACAATAATCAGATGACGCTGCAAGCTGTGCGAAAGAACTCTTTTTTTCGCTTGAGAGACCCAGACGATTCCGCCATTAAGACGACGACCCGATCGAAAGATGTTTTGACGTAAAAGACAGCGACTTATTCTCATCTGTAAATAATCTCATCTATTTCCTTCTACGCATGTAATCATTTTGTAGTTTGTAGCAACTATTCATGTTTCCATTAAATTATGGAGTTTTCCATAAAATTATTAATTATTAAAAGCCCCTAGACAACCACCTCTGAAGTAAATTCACAGACATCACACTTCTAGACAGTAAGTACCGATCCTACAGATTTGGGGCGCTTAAGCCCCGATGAGCCTAGGAAGAATGACAATGAAAATTACAAGAGAGAACGAGTTAGTTTGTTTCGATTAATTCCATATTGTTACTCCTAAGAATAGTGTTTTATTGTATTGTGAATCAAGATGACTACTTCGAATTCTATTACCAGAGTTTCAAATTTTTTAAGAACTGGGCCTACAGAATCTATTAAAATTTTACATCAAATTGTATTCGGAACTGTACCTGATAGGAAAAATAAACCGAGATTGCGTAACTTTTGTGGTCTTCCATCTGATTTTAACGTTGAAGAAACGAAACAAAAATTACTTCAAACATTCACTACAAACGATTTATTTCTGTGTGTAATTTGTTACATCTTAATTATGAGTCAAATTTTGATAAAAACTGTGCTTTAATATTGAACAGTCCTTGTGATTTTAAGCTTTCAAATCCGAAAGTGATGACAATGATGAGTTATCCGGAAATGGAAGTGTTCGCGATTCCGATAGGGTTGATGATCATAATTCTGTTCGGTCACAATTACTTCCCATAAATAAATTAGTAGATCAAAATTTCATTACATTTTCGTGACATTTTAGAAACTGTTTCGGAATTTAATGGTACTGATACATATCAGGTTGAAACATTCATTAGCGATTTAGAAGAATCTGTTAAATTATTTAAGTTATCTGAATTACAGAAGATTGTGTTTGTTAAAAACTGCTTACTGATTCTGCTAAAGTATTTATTCGGTCTTTGAAAGATATTGTGTCATGTGACAAGTTAAAAGAAAATCTTTTATATGAATTTGATTCTAAAATAAACAGTGCACCACTTCCTAATTTATTACAGAAACGACATGTAAAACCTGGTGAGTCCTTTTCTGAGTATTTAATTGCAATGCGAGAAATAGCCAGTCGTGGTTCTGTTGAAGATTCATCCAGTCTTGATTATGTAATTAACGGAATACCTCGCCAAGTAGTAACAAAATTATTTTGTATGGGTGTAAAACTATTTCTGAATTTAAGGAGAAATTAAAAGTATGTGAGAAAATTCGGGTTCCAGGTACGAAGAATAAGAATAAGGGTCATTCTATCAGCACGCAAAATAAAGCACGTGCTATACCTAATAAGAATAAAGGACCAAGGTTTTATAACTGTGGAAGTATAGGTCATAAATCAAAACCATGTAACAATAAGAATAAAGGATTTAAGCGTTTTAAATGCAATTTGTTTGGACCCAAAGCCGCAAATTGTTCCTAAACATCTCCTAAAAATATCTAATATGCCAAAACTGTAACTCCAATTACTCAGACGTATCAGAAAGAAATGCAAAAAACTGTTAATTTAGGTAATTTGCAAATTGATGGTTTAATAGATACTGGTAGTCAAATAATGTTAATCCGAAAAGATATACGTGAGAAAGTAGGTTCTCCTGAAATTAAACCGGCAAAAAATTGAGCCTATTGGGAGATTTGAAGGTGAATTCGAAATTTATGGGTCTTTATTTTGATCAAATATTTGCGTTATCGCAGAAAACAAGAAATCTGAGATTGATTCTGAAGGACAGAAAAGGTCTCATTGCAATGGAAGTGGTTCTGAAGAAGGATCCGGGAAAGTTGTGAATTCTTGGGCTTCACTTCCAAAACCAGAAATTGATGCTGTTAATATAGTTCCTGCTGCAGTACAGGATGTGACCAAACTGAACACTTCATCTATAATCAAAGCAAGTGGCTATGATTCCCTGATTGTGAATTCTGACGACGTCTCGGTGATGCAGATTGTCCTATAAATGAAAATGATGTTGTCAATAATGAATTAGTGCCAAAAGGAAACTCAAGCACAACACACTTAGATTCGTAGCCATCGAGGAGAAAAGACACTGCAGAAGGAGATTGGAAAAGAAGCATTTTCCCGAAGAAAAGTCATTTGCTAAAGATGATGAATTAAATAACAATTTCGCTAGACAAACTTCAGTAACATACCTTGTAACAGACAAGCAAAAGAAACCACAGGAAACGAAACTACACCGAAGAAGAGAAGAAAGTTGAAAAGCAGAAGTTAATCAGAAAACCTGATGACAAACCTGATAAGAAAAACAAAGACGGAACACAAGAAACTAAGGATAGTGAGAAAAAAGAAGCGAAAAAGCAGATTCAAAAGATCCAGGAAGAAAACCTAAAATCTTCGATGAAGCAATACAAATCTGATGATTCCTGATTTAGATTTTTTCCCGACTTGACAAATTTCTTTTTAAAAGACGTAAACTATTTTAAAAAGATTGAAGATGATGCCTAAGGATGAAATGTGTCAAGAAAGAAGGCTTTAAGAAGACGCATTCGAATGACTGATCTTGAGGATATCTAAGAAACATTTATATGATATATCCATACGATATCTAAGAAGACGCATTCAGAAGACGTACCCAGATGATGTTTTAAGAAGACGTATGTAAGAAGACGAATCCAGACAGATTGTTCCAGACGACATTAAGGAAGAGATTCCGCGACGATGCTGTTCTATGACGATGATAACGACAGGCAAAATTCAATGCAAACTATTTTTTTTTTAAATTTTATTTTTCAGATCCTCAGATGTTGATGGTCTTACTACCAGAATGCGAGGCCGCATCCCATCAGAATGGTCGAGCAGCTGTGGAACAGCATCGGCTACAATAATCAGATAACGCTGCAAGCGGTGCGAAGGAACTCTTTTTTTTCGCTTAAGGGACACAGACAATTCCGCCATTACGACGACGACCGGCATGAAAGATGTTTTAATGTAAAAGACGGCGACTTATTCTCATCTGTAAATAATCTCATCTATTTCCTTCTACGCATGTAATCATTTTGTAGTTTGTAGCAACTACTCATGTTTCCATTAAATTATGGAGTTCTTCATAAAATTATTAATTATTGACAGCCCCTAGACAACCATCTCTGACGTAAATTCACAGACATCATACTACTAGACAGTAAGTACCGATCCTACATAATTGATGTAATGTAATAATTAAAATTGGTATTATTTTGAGTATTTCTGATAATTAATTGATAATATAATTAATTGATATCAATTAAGCATTACTGATAATTAATTGATAATCGAGAATGTAATTAATTGATATGAAAAATATTACTTTTAATAATTAAATAGTAATTAATTATTTATTCCTAGAAAGCTATTATCATTATTAGCTTTGGCTTTCATTCTAAAACTGACTTATTGGCATCGACATTGAATCGAAAAAAATTCCACTATTTTAATAACTAAATTTAATAATTTGAAGAGGATTGCATTTCCTCCGAAAATTTAGTGAGCCTTTGCAGAATTTAAAAGAAGATTTTAATGTTCGCTTTCAAGACACTGAATATTTGAATATGCCAGCATGGTTCATAAAACCATTGAAAAGCGATTTATTTGATCTTGATATGATGATGCAAGAAGAGGTGATTGCACTGAAGAAGGATGTTCAAACACAAGTCTGATTTAAAGCACATGAACGCACCAAGTTTGGAGAATTTAAAAGGCATCCCAGAGAAATAATACTAAAAACCAGTCGTTATCAAATCAACATTACTAACGTTTCCCTCTTTTTATACTTTTTATCTTTGAGTTATTTACGTAAAAATTATTTGTGTTAGCATTATGTTGTGTGCTGTATATCGTAGTAAAACCTCTTTTAATATCAATCTCAGAACTTACTTCAACTAAGAACAAATTTGTAAGAAACAGATTTAACACACAGGTGTGGACGAGGGAAAAATCCGAGCTTTTACAACGTGTTGCAAATCTGATAATGCAACAGCATATGCTTTTATTCCCTTGCGATTCGCTTTACCTATCTGTTATACAAGGATTTTGTCGCAGTTTTTCACTGAATTACGCAGTCGGCCGTTAATGCTTCAGCTATGAAGGTTTTACTGTTCTACTCTTTCGCTGCATTCACCCTTTGGTGTCTTGCAGATGCGAAATTTTTCGAATTCACAGACTGCAGTAAGTTAATTTTTCTTTATATGACGAAAGATAAAGACATTTCACGAGTTTTAAAGCAGTATTACTTTTCACTTAAAAAAATGAGTCTAGTTTAATTTTTCATTGCTTTCATATTCAGTGTATATATATTCACTTGTAAGACAATGAAATTTAACGACGTAATCAAGTGCATGTAGTAATTCTAGATAACTGGATCAAAACTTGAGTTATGTTACGCGGGAAAAAGCATTAAAGCTAATTGTTAAATTCAAATAAGACATCTTTTCTTTCAAAGAATGTTACCGGATTCCAGTAGCAGACAGTTTAAAGTTATTTCATAATACTAGAAACAACTTTAGTAAATTATTGCAAAACACTCAAGAGCTATCAGTCTATGCGAAGAGATGTTTTCGTGAAGGACTTTATTAGGAAAACTGGATCGTATCCACATTGCATGTGGAGAAAGCCGTGTCGTTACATTAATCAATAAAACCGAAGTTATCTTTAATATGAAAGGCTTTTTTTAAATAAGTTTAAAATAATCAACTTAGTAATAATTACTTCTTAATAAACTATTAATTTATAAAGATTGAAAACAGTTACATTAATTTTAGCTGAAACAAAAGCCAAAATATAATCGACAGTAAATACATGATTTTTCGAAGAAAATTTTTTTTTATGATAGGTAAACTTTTGTCTGCTTATTTCTAAGCGCCGAAGAATGTAACCGTGATCAGAAAGAAGACATTAAAACTAAGAATTTTTAATTTAGGACGTAAGCTAGCGTTTTAATAACAAGCTGATTTAGTAATACTTTCAAAATTTGTTAATATATCTGCAATTCATCCTGGAAATTTCTTTTAGGAAAAATACCATTTTACATATTTTAGCTGTTCATGTTTTTGTAAAATATAAAAAATCTGATGTGTACACCACATGACTTCCTTGTATGGAAAATTAAATTATATGCGTTTTGCACTTCATTTAAATTTATTTGATTGAATTAAATCTACTTCGTCGATAACGCATAAACCACAATAGAATACATGCACTCTTTAAATTTCACTATATTCGTTTACTAGCGACACTCTGGCGCTAGATTCACTTCCCAGCGTTATACCTCATTCATTTTATAACTCAGTATGCAAAAAATATGTGTATCATCTGAAGAATTATTTAATCGTTGCCACATGTTCTATTCAAATACTATAATAAATGTATGTATGTATAAAAGGCAAAATGTATAAAAGAAGTCAAACAAACAAACAAAAGAAATAGTTTTTCATAGAGAATCCAGTTGTTTCTCATTCAATTAATTCAGTTCTCTCTTTATAAGGTATTTCCCCCCGCCTTCTTCGCATGCCTTTGTGGTGTAGTGGTCAGCACGCTCGATGCGTAACCAAGAGATCCGTGGGTTGATTCCCGGCGAAGGCGTTGCTCATTTTTCTCCTCTCTTGCTTCGAAATAACCTAATGTCTCTACCCTGGCGCCCGAACTAAAAGATGGCGAATGATGATTCTCCACCACCACGATTTGACGATTGGGGCCCCTAATCCCCAGTCGCCCTTTAAAAGGGGGAGTATATAAGGTATTTCTCCCGTCTTCTTCGCATGCCTTCGCGGTGTAGTGGTCAGCACGCTCGACGGGTAACCGAGAGGATCATGGTCCGATTCCCGGCGAAGACGTTGCTCATATTTTCAGCTTCTTAATAACCTAATGTCTCTACAACTTCACGACAAGGCAAAAATACACAAAAAATCGAAATATCTATATTAAAAATTACGAAGTAAATCTTAAACAGTTATTTCCTCAAATTAATTCCAGAATGGATTAAGCATGATATAATTGGCAATAATAAAAGGCGGCGTTATCTGTATTGTTGCGAAGCTTAGTTTCTCTAGATTGGCAACAAATTCACTATTCTGCTAAGTTTCAAATGCATGCAAATTTACTAAAGGCAAAAAAACCTTAACCGGAAGATAAGAACAACATAATTCTAATTTTTAAAGAAAAAAAATGCACAATTTACCAACATATAAGAATAAAAAAAATCTGATGTGTACACCCCATGACTTCCTTGCAGGGAATATTAAATTATGCGCAATTTTCTTGCATTTTATTTAAACATATTGAATTAACAGTTAACGAATTTTGAACTAAATCTACTTCGTCGATAGCGCATAAACCGCAATAGAATAAATGCGCTCTTTAAAGTTCATTATATTTACTTATCGTAGCCACACTTCTGCATTAGGTTCACTTAACAACGTTACATCTCATTCATTTTTAACCCAGAGCGCGTAAAAATTTTATCATCTGAAGAATTACCACAAGTTCTATTCAGATACTATAATAAACCTAAAACGATGTATAAAAGAAACAAATAAAAAAGCATAGACGAGTTTCACAGACGATTCAGCGGTGCTTACCTAATGCGCATGCGCTACTAATTAATTCAGTTCTCACTTCGAGAAAAGGGAAGAAATACCTAAAAATTAAAAATATTTTCATTAAAAATCGAAAGATATAGAAAAACATAAAACACCAAGTACAGTTAGAAGAACAAAAAATTTACAATTAAAATTAGAATTTGTACGCAAAAAGAAGCTAGTAATGTAAATGATAACTCCAGAACGAATCAAGGATAATTTAATTCGGAATAATAAAGGAAGACATTACTTTGTTGTTGCGAAGCTTAGTTTCTGTAGGTTGGCAACAAATCCACTATTCTGCTAAACTTCAAATCTAAACAAATATGGCCACTATCATAACCAAAAACTGGGCTTAGCTGCAGTTAAAAACTATTGTTGATAATTCCACAATTATTGCATGCAGGTTAACTAAAGGCATAAAATCTTAACCGAAAGATAAGAACAACATAATTCAATCATTTTAAAGCAAAACATGCAGGATTTACAAACATATAAGAATAAAGAAAGAGCTTACTGAGCCGAGTAACGGAGTGGATATATATATACATATATTTATATACTTTTGGTGCTGCCGATTGCAACCAAAACGCGTGGTGCACATTTACATGCTTTAGCAGTCCTATATACAAAATTTTAGCGTTCTGAGGCTAGTCGTTTTTGAGTTATGTGAGATACATACGTACGTACGCACAGAAGCCACGAAAAAATCTCTTCAGAATCCATTTTAAATCAGTTTTATAATTTTTTTGGGAAAAAGAGTCTTTTATTCTGTCCTTACGTTCAGATATCACGCAAAAACATCGTTAAATTGCATTCAATGGCGGCCAAAATGGATATTTTCGTTGAAATATGATACCCGAAATTTTTCGCGATTACAATACTTACTTTTTACTTCGTACAAGGAAGTAAAAAGCAATGCTATACAAATGCATTCAATGTAAATTATTCGAATAAGGAAATAATTAATATTACAAAAGCTGTCTTTGTATATTTCGATAATCTACCTTTATACATGAATATTCATCAAGTAATTTAATTTAGTGTATTACGCAACTCAACTTCACTCATTGCACAGTCAGCAAATGCAGGGCAACTGTGGCAAAGTAAAGTATGTATATCTGCCTGAAGGGAGTTTTGCCTTCATGGAGGATTTTCTGTACTTGATAATGATGAAGATCTTGCTGCTCAAGTTTTTTTCTTTTTCACTATTGATCAGTCGTATGTGATGAATGGGCAACACATCCCTCCCCGAATAAGACTGGGAGAATTTGAATCCCACATTTGGAAATTTGTATGTAGAATTGTCAAAAAAAAATTGGAAAAATGATATTCCATTTTCATCCTGTATCTTAAAGATCCTTAAATATTTTGTTTTCTATACTTTTTGGATCATTTAACTTCGACTGGGTCAATGTTTTTCTTGCTGCTAAGAGTTGTATTTTCCTGTCACATTATGCAAATATATAAAGCATTTCATTGTTATAGGTATATTGAAGCCTACTTTAACGAATAACACACTAAGTGCCAAATCATCAGTACAATAAGCTGAGTAAATAGCATCTTCATTCCCTTTTTTATGATATTTTATAAAATGTACATAATGGAAACTCAGAAACAATATGACTGTAGTGCATATATATATATATACGTAGCTTACGACTAAATTATTTTTCATCTTAACAGCGGTTAAACCTTTCTTGAACAATTTCGAAGTAATAATTTAATTTATTAATAATTATTGCAAGTAAATAATTTGGATGCATATTTATATTATTGGAGAAGTTAAACAACAAAAATCAGCGCAATGGTTGTAAATTTTGCAGAACTAGTTTCGATGGTTTAAATGCAGAACCATATTCTTCAGCTGCCTAAGTGCCACTTTGCACTTAGGCAGCTGAGGCAGAAGGTTCTGTGTTTAAACCATCGAAACCAGTCCTGCAAAATTTATAAAAATTGCGCTGATTTTTGTTGTTTAACTTCTCCAGTAATCGTTATTCGGCGCTTTATTTTAACCTGAATTTGTAATATCTTAGAATTATTCGTAAGACAAAGCAAGGAAAAAAATGAAGTTAAGGGAAGGGAACCATTTCTGAAGGCTATCTAAACTGGCTTTACTCGAAATAGTCAAGATAATTTATATAATTCCTATACGTAGAGAATGCTCTGCATAAAACGTAAACCACAAATCAACCTTTCCTAGAATATCAATTATCTAGATCAGGGGTTTCCCACGGGATGGATATTGACCCCCTGAGAATCAAAGAAATCTGAATGGGGATCAGTGATGATCAAGGTGTCTATTGAAGGTTGATGTCCCGAATATGCATATACAGTTGATCAACATAAACGTGATCCCATTTGTTATAAAAATAAACTATTAATAAAATAGATAATTATTTCTTAATATCAAACTGTATCATGTATTTAGGAAATGTTTGGGAATTTCTAATCTAGACAGTGACCGATATCTCTGGATGAAATCGATTTTACAACATTTAATCAGTTGATATAACTAGTATCTTCGGCAACTGTTACGTTGACAAAAATAAGTAGTACAGTAAAATTTGGAGTGCAGAATTCAGGTGTATCATATAATACTACAACTACATCTACCGAAAATTAGAAAACTGAAAATCGTGTTGCTGAACAGGAAATCAGATACTTCTGTTAATAAGACCATTAATGGAGAAAGGTGTCGGGATTCTGTAATTCAGCTTATCGCAAGGAGGACGAAAGGAATTTTTGGTTACAAATTATGAACAATATTCTTCTTTCACTGAAACATACGTATTGCTTTTGGAAATGAGCCCTTTATTATAAACCTTTTGGTGCTTTGCTTTACAGCATTGAAATTCTTCATTCTGGATCTCACCGGCCATTTTCTTATGACAGCGTTTTTAAAGTGGGGGCCACTTGTATAAATTAAAATATTCTGATGATAATTTTACTCTTGTCCATTCTGAAAGCAAATTTTTAGCATACGTTACTAGCAGTATACTCTTACAATACATTTCATAAAAAATTCCTTCCATTTTAATCGTCATTAAGTAATCAAGTTAACAGAAAAAAATTGTATTTGTTTTTAGTAATTCAAGGCTATTTCAGTTTGAATAACCTTTACTTTATCGAACAAACATTTAAAAAAAAGTTGGTGCTCGAATGAAGGAGCCTGCCGGTTCTTGCATAGCTTGTCTATTTTTGGTTGAGCGTTTGTAGAATTAAGTAAGAAGTAAGAAGCATCATAATCATAGAGCTTTAATCTCTATTTTGTTGCTAAGACTGGAATGGGAAGTCCATTGGTAAGGAAATTGATAACAAATTTGATAAAAATTAAGTTTTGGGAGAAAAGGTGATAACCAATTGCCATGGGAAATTTCCAATCTTTGAGGTGTGCAACCATAGTGTGATGTACGCAGTTTATTTAATTTTACTTTTTTTCCTTTTGGAAGTCTGTGAGGACAACAAAGCAGGCTCCGAGGACTACTTGTGGTCTGCAAACCACATGCTGAGAAACTCTAACCTCTACCTTATGATATTGCTTAAGAGGAAAATTTATCTAACCACCCCAAAATAAAAAACAAACTTAGCTTAAGAAACGTACCTCAGCTAAAGGTCAGCATCCAGCAAGCTGTAAAAAATATCCACTAATAATTTTGAACGATTATAAATTTTGAGAAAAATAAATAATGTAAAGCACATTCAAAAAAGTAAGGAAATTTCTGTGTTAAGAAAGGTGGAGGCTACTTCCAATCTTTTCGCCAAACTGGTACTACCTGTAGCAATTTGGAGAAAAGATTTATTCATAATTTTCATGTTTATTCATTCTTACTTATCCTTTGGCTTAATGGTTTCCTTCTAAATATATGCAAATCTTAAACAGAAAATAATTTTTTTGTAAGGAAAGCTTATACACGAAATGTCGGTGATTCTGCAAGGAATCGAATTCAAACAAACCGCACAATAGTTTTATCCATTCTACGAAGTGAGAAAAATTTTATGTAGAATGCATTTCTTCAGGAATAGAACCTATGCAAACAATACCTAGTCAATTTGTCTGTTTTGTGCACCAGAAAAAATAATATTGGGATGAGAAAAATAATTTTCTTTTCGTTCATATTTTAGGATAATAATTTTAAACAATGTTTAAACAAAAATGCAAGTCCGAAAAATTATTAGAATGTACGAAAATAGCCATTCTTTTCTCGAGAAACGTTTTATAATTTACTTTTCTTAACGCATTGGAATGTAAAATGAAAAAAAATAATTAAACAATTTGCAACATTTAATGTACTTTTTTATTGTAACATTTAATGTAATTTTTTAGCCAAAAAGGATGGCATTGCTGAAGTATCCCAGTTCGAAGTGTCTCCAGATCCTGTGGATTTGCTGAAGAACATGACCATCACTTCACATTTGAAAATTCTTCGTGATGTGCCTATAGATGCGAGACTTAGGACTCGTTATTATAAACTGAGAAAAGTTTTCGGTATTGATATCGATGTACCCATCCCCTGCCTTTTCGGAAAGTTTGGATCATGGTATGTTTATAAATGTGCATTTCCATCTGGTGAAAAGTTATTAATAGATATATTAAAACATCATGCAATCGATGTAGTAAAATATCACAAACTTTACTTTTGTATTTTTGTATAAATTAATTATGAAAATTAAGCAAAGTTCAGTCTTAAAATTGAGGTAGTTTATGAAAAGTATTCTAGTTTTCGAGGTCATGTAGTTCAAATGCGAGGGATGTTTCCATAGTTCTACAAATCAAGCTTGAACTTACTTAATTCCTAGAACTTCAAAACACTTTACGTATACCTTTTACACGAAAAGAAAATATTCTACACAGCTCTTTCAAATTTCTTTCTTAAAGTTAGCGAAATAAAGTAAGAGTCTGAAAATAAAAGTACAGTTTGAAAATTTCGAAATGAAGTATTCACTATAAAAAGGAATTTACCATTAAAAATTTCAAAAAATTCAAAAATATAAAACATTATAATATTAAAAAAACCAGAAAATTCTGTTCTAGTTACATACTGTATGGATTATGTTTTTCTAATAAAAACAAAGCTACATTTATTAATATAAATTGTCCGTAGGATGTATTATAAATATGGTGAAAGCTTGAGAGTGATCAGATTCATCGAACAAAGAAGAGGCTTTTCAATTTTAACAAAAAATATTAAACGTATCATGCCTAAGGAGCTAACTACGGCTAGCGAATGTAGATTTATGAATTTCTCATTTTATGACAAGCCCTTTTAATTAATGAACAAGAATTTTATCAGCAAAAGGGCAAAGAGCTTAAAAGATGAATTTAATGAGAATCCAAGTAATATAATATTGTAATTCGTTGCAGGAAGGAAAGTTAAAAAACATCGCAGATATCAAAATACCATTAGGTTTAGTTCCTTTTGTGTTGCAAGCGATATAGGGAACTAAACATAAAAGGGAACTGATGCTAGTTTTCCTACACAGAGACATTAAAGTTCGTATGAAGCCACCGACTTTCCTATCAACATGCCAACAGGACGGTCGGGCAATAAAAAGTTTTGAATGTTCTATTGATTTTAATCAGGGGAATCTTTCTAGCCCAAAAGAATTCTGATGTGGGCATAATCTGTGAAGAAGAACGCTTTCCTTTCAGTGTTTGTCGGTGATATGTATATGAGAAAGCCAGATTTTCTCTTATATGATCTAGGAGGGAAGAGTTAGATTATTTAACGATATGGCAATTGAGTTACTTTCAAATGATAGCAAAAATATTAAGTTCTAACGAATATATTAACATTTTTGGCTTTCCCGCATCAAACTATATTAATGGAAAAAAAATCATTTTTAATAAAAGCAGATTTTGTAATTTTAAATCGTAATAACCTATTTATTTTTATTTACATTTTAGCACTCTTCGACTTTGTGACTACTTAAAAATGTTCAGAGACCAGGCAGAACCATTTTATCCAGAAGGAGTAGAATATGGATGCCCAGTCAAGGCCGGAGATTATGGTGGTGACAACGTAGAAGTTGAAATCCCAGACATAACTGCTATTGGTCGTTATATAGCAAGGGTAAAGCAAAATATTTCTTCTTATTATGTTAATTTACTAACATAGAACTCATTCCATTAAGTAGGTTAACATTAAAAGCGTATGCTAAGCATCCATACCTCGGCGAATAAAAATTTAAGCTATTAAGCAATTTTTAATCATACAAATTTCGAGAATATTT
Source organism: Stegodyphus mimosarum (assembly GCA_000611955.2). Taxonomy (NCBI): domain Eukaryota; kingdom Metazoa; phylum Arthropoda; class Arachnida; order Araneae; family Eresidae; genus Stegodyphus; species Stegodyphus mimosarum. The sequence continues at coordinate 58,112 of KK116486.1, forward strand.
TGGCAGACTTTGAAGTTATTTATACATTGTGCTTCGTGTTTGATTAGCAGTGTTCAAGTAAAATATCAGAAATTCAAGGAAAAACATTTAAAGTTCTTTGAAAACCAAGGAATTTGTAATTCATTTCTTGAAAAGGGAACTGAAAGTAAAGAGTCTAAAGTAATTAGACATTTTTTACAGATATGTCATCAAATGTAATCAGTTTTAATTCTAACAATTTTGTATTTTGTATTACGGTACTTTGCTTCCATTATTCGACATAGGAAATATACTGAAGAAAGAAGAAATCAGAGATTGTTAAAAACTGCTTAGTTCTAAGACCTTAAACTCATTTGAAAAATTCTTGTAAACTTAACTTTTATCTATACTGATGCAATTATAACATTCGCTTTAAATCGATAAATATTAGAATGAAGTCGTCTTTCTGAACAAAAAGACTATCATTTGTCGATTTTGTAGATGAAACCACGTAATACTTTAAATAACTTCTGAACTTCGGGACCTCAGTTCAAAAGACGAAGCATGGCTGATAAACAAACAAACACGAAACTTTGACGAAGCGTTTGGCTGATCAGAGAAGTTAGCTGCTATAGACTTTGATTCCATTTTCTGAAAATTTCTTCCGTTCGATAAAGTTACCATATAAGAATGTCATTTTCTTTGTAAATGCAGATTAAGATTCAGTGTTAATGAATAATGCCTAAGATATTTTATTCTGGCAAAATCTGAGCGAAAGACTGATTATATAAAGTATCTGAAAAAGGAGAACATTTGACCATAGTAGAAGCAGTTTGGCATTTAATCTATATTTAGGAATTATGTTAAATATCTTCACGGGGTTAAATGTTTTTCAAGAAAGTAGAATAACTGTTCAATGATACAAATTTATATTCAAGTGCTGGCCATGAGGAACTCATTTTGGCCAAGATATGAATTTGTTCTTAAAGTGATGATACAAGTTAATGATTTGTATTCAATGGAACCGTTTTCAAGGATGACTCAAAACTCCCATGCATAAAATATAGAGCTTACAGAGCAGTTCGCTATATATATAAGGCGAAATAATTAGTGTACCTGGAAAACTTCGTAATATATACAATATGCGTGCTTCTAAGCTTGGTACACCTAGCCATACCCGCCTACCGAACACAATGTACATCTAAGAACGTAGCAGAAGTTAAGACTTCTTGAATGCTTGCTTGGTTTTTGGTGGAAATTTCTTCATATGTATTGTGGAGTCATTCATGATGGAAAAATAATTTTGTGCTACACTGCAAAAGGAATTTGGTTAGATATGGACGCTTTCCATGATCTAAAGTGCTTTTAAAAGTAAAGCAGTATCTCATTAAAAATTATTCAAGCATCTCAGAAATGTCACGAGAATTCTTTTCGAAAGTAATATTGTTATTAAGAAGAAAATGTTTCTTTTTGAGCAAATGGAATTATTTGAATGTGTCGCCTCAGATGTAGGAATTAATAATCGCATTTGGTTAATTCCCGAATAATGAAATATCGCATTTTTCGGCATACGGATCGACGTTTCAATCCAAAATATCCAATTGACTTATTCGTTGGATGTTTAGTGACTTCTATCTAATATTTACTGACCAAATCAATAATTATGTTGAATAAAAATGATTAAATTTATGCTTACCATTCCACGATTTTAACAGAGCACGCAATCTAAAGACTCAGAGGGGTTTCATTCAATGCGCCCGGGAGAATACTCAATATAATGCCATTAACGACAAGGCCTATGAATTATTATTTCATTTAAATCCACTGGAGTTTGTGGTTCTCGATGCCAGATTAGACTTGACCTTGAATGTGAGGAAAAGCGACCTATGCCCAACTGGTCTTCGTGCCATCACTTTGGAAACCATTAATACTCGTTATCCTCCTAGTGAGTGGCTTCATGTCTATACTAATGGTTCCCTTTTGGATTTCACTCAGGGCGCTGGTGCTGGCGTCTTCTGTGATCTGTTTTCCTTTTACCTACATGTAGGCTCCCATACAACCCACTTTAATGGTGAAGTCGAGGCCATGTATTTAGCCCTACAACAGCTTTCTGCTCGTCTCTGTTCTCTTCATAAAGCTGTAATTTTTTTTAATCAGACTCAAGTTCTGCTCTTCAGGCCATAGCGAGTAACCTAGGAAAACAAAGTGCTCATGTCCAGAGCTGCAGGGAGATGTTGAGCAGAGTTCAAGGAAGGGTTGCTTTCCAGTGGGTGCCATCACATTGTGGCCTTTGGGGAAACGAGATGGCTGACCTTTTGGCAAAAAAAGGTACGGATATTCTTCAGAGTCTTCCAGAAACCTACCTCTTCATTCTGCTAAACTTGAAATTAATAGGATTTATAAAAAATCTTTTTCTATTGCTGCTGATAGTGTTTCTGACAATAAATCATGGAGGGTGCTGTTGGAAGCTGACTGTGTCTCGGACTCTTCTCGTGCTACTGCTGTGGCTGAGTTTAAACTGTTGACTGGTCATGACTGCCTTGGTGATCATTTATTTCTTTTTAACCTGACTTCCTCTCCTTTATGTGCTTTGTGCGAAATCATGGATGCTGCACATCTGGACGTGTGCTCTGCACTTAAGAGTTTAAATTGTATTGTGAAAAAGTATTGGAGAGCTCGTTGTCTAATGACCTGATGGTCAATGGCGTGGCATTTGATAAATAAATAATGCTTACCATTCCAAGAAATATGTTATGTAAAAAAAGGATTTTTACTTATAAAAAGAGAAAAAATTCAAAGTTAACAAAGAGGAAAATATAAATATAATAGAAAATTTAGAAAAAAAATGTATGTCCTTATATACCACAAAAACATGTCAAAAGTGAATTCTTGCAGATAAAACTGCTGTTTTTTATTGACTTAAAGCATAGATATTGAAAATTAACAATTAATAATAAAAAGGGAGAACAATCTATACATCAGATATACCTAAAAGTACTGATTACTTAATTAAAATCTCAGGGCTGATATCTATGTCACTTTAATTTGTAAGGCATAAAGTAGGCTTTGGTATTCACCTGCATCTTAATAAGAGAACTGAGGAAAACTTTTTATTTAAAATTGCAAAATGATTAAGCTAATATACAGCTTCGCTTACATTAAATTTGTCCGAAAGCTATCTGTTTCAAAGATGTTTCCTATAATTTCAACTAGATTAAAATTTCCGATATTTATACTTCTTTCGGAATGACATTCAGCATAAAAACACAATTACACAATATAATGGATTTTTTTGGATAATATTTATTAATATTTCTTGACACATTGCGATTTTATTTGTCATCAAGCCTTTGCTGAAACTAGATAACTAATTATTCTTTAGTTTTGGTTATAATCAAAATGTATGAAATTAGAATTAACATAAAATAATTAAGTATTTCATAAAAGTAGCTTTGTGGTCATTAGAATAATTAATTTTTTATTAGCGTTTAATTTGGTGTTGTTTAATTTTAAGCAGTTGGTTAATGCATTTCAAAATCTATTAACATTCATTGAATAACCTGCTTTTTTAAAAAAATATATTTCATGTAATAATTTTTGAGAAATTTAAAAAAAATGAAATGCTATTCCACTGCGGTTGTTTCGACTTAAAGTTTGAGATTTGATAGATTGGAAAGAATTTTATTCTTTACTGAAATAATATATTAATTGTAAGTTATTTTTTATTTAGTTACTATTAATGGCAACAAGCATTTCAAACATTATATCATTAAAGTGCGCATATTCTCTAAGATTCATTAATTTCATTGAGTAGTTCTCAGTTTCCTTTGGAATATACATTTCGTTTGGCTTACAAAACGCTGAGAGATGTTTTAAAATATTTTTTCTTAAATATAGGTGTATTAGGATCATGATTTTAAAAACTGAACAATTTTATGATTTTTTGAAACAATTTTTTGAAATGAATTACTTGCTAATTAAGTATTTTTACAATCGTTTTAAATGTTTATTGTAAGAATCAAGTCATTTTTAAAACGGAAACTACATTTTTTTGGAGGATCACAAATTAAATAATTTTTTTTAAAATTTTGAGGATGCATTAAAAACAATTTATTTCACACATTATTAGTCATAAGAAAATATAAAATCTTACATGAGAGACATGTTTACAAAATATTATTTTGCATTGTATGTTCTAATAAATTAGTATTTTGCATATACAAAGTGATAATCGAAGTAGAAAATTAAAACTAACAAATAATAGTCTTAATGATTACTAAGCAGTAAACATACTCTTTTCTTATTAAATGCAGTGTGACATTAATAAACCTTTGTATTCTATATTTAATTTTACAGGGAAGGTACCGAACTGAACTGGAATTAGTTGTTAACCGCAAAACGGAAGCTTGTTACAGAATTCTAACTGAACTGAAGTAATTTATATAACAACTATTGCGATATCATTTATTATAAGCTGGTGTATATTTTACCCAGAAGAAATGATATAATAAAATTATGAATGTACATACATCAGCTATAATAAATGGGTCTTGTAACTAAATATTTGTAATAAAGCTACTTAATACAAAGTTTCGGAGTGGATGTTTAGAAACTTTTAAATTGTTGATAATTATACAACTATAACATACAGGTTAACTAAAGGATAAAAATCTTACCGGAAGATAAGAACAACACAATTAAATAGTTTTAAAGCAAAAAATGCACAATTTACGAATATATAAGAATGAAAATACTGAGCTTACGGAGCCGAATAACAGAGAGGGTATATGTGTATATACACTCATGTCCATAAATTAAGGATAATTCGGAGTCACGTGGAAATTGAACTCTAAAATAAATATATCACCTGTAAAATCACTACCTACATCTTCAAGAATTATATGCAAATTTCAAGAAGTAACCAGATGATACCGATAGTACGCCACAATGACGAGAGTGTAAGAGAGTGAGTGATATATAAGGAATACAGGCAAAGAAGTAAAATTGTTCGCAGGCGCTTTATAAGCATTTCAGGGCAATAACCGAATAGTTATGACACAAAGGACGCATTTGGCTGATTTTTTACGTGGTAGCATTATCGCCGTCTGGAATGTGCGTGTACTCAACTGGAAGTATCAGACGAACTTGGAATTGCCCAGAGTGTCATCTCCAGGCTTTGGCAACGATTTCAAGATGATGGTAATGTGAGTAGACGTTACAGCACAGGTCGCCTCAGAGTTACAACGCCGAATGAGGACCGGTATTTGGCAGTTACTGCCAAAAGAAACAGGCGGAGCACAGCCTCAGACCTGTCTCGTCAGCTCTCTTCAGCCACTGGTACAACAATTTCAAGGCAAACCGTGTACAGACGCTTAGGGCAGATTGGTCTATATTCTCGTAGACCTGTCAGATGCGTTCCATTTACTGCAATCACTGTCGCTTGCTGTTAGCCTGGAGTAGCGAGCATGCATTGTGGACACCGCAACAGTGGGCTTGTGTGATGTTTTCCGTCGAGTCCAGGTTTAGCTTGCAGACGGATTCTCGCCGGACATTCATATGGAGAGCTCCAGGTACCCGTTACCACCAAGAAAACATCATTGAACGACACCGTTACGGTGGTGCAGGAGTGCTCGTTTGGGGTGGAATTATTCTGGGTTCCAGAACTGACATTCATGTTCAAATTGGAACCATGACAAGCCAAATCCATCGGGACGTCATTCTGGAACAACATGTACGTTTGTTTCGGGGCGCCATGGGCGCACAATTTGTGTTTATGGATGACAACGCCCGTCCTCACCGTACAAACATCGTAAGCGAATGCCTTCAATCGGAGGATATCACCCGTATGGACTTGCCAGCATTCTCACCGGACTTGAATCCAGTAGAGCACGTGTGGGACATGCTTGGCCGACTAGTTGCAGCCCGTCAACCTCCTCCTACATGTATACCGGAAATTCGGAGGGCATTGCTTTTTGAGTGGTGTAATATCCCCCAAGATCAGATCGATAATTTGATACTCAGCATGCCTAGGCGTTGTACGGACTGTATTGCATCGTCTGGGAGACATACAAAGAATTAACAATCATACAAACCATGTAATATTGTTTTTTTGTAAATAGGTTTTTTTTGTAATTTGCTCCAGGGAGAAAAAATCGCTAATTTTTTTAATAATATCAAACATATAGCATCGTGTTTTGCTCTTTACATTTTGTTTAATAAATAAGCTCTACAAATAAGTCAAATTTGTTTTGCTTCTAACTCTTTCTTTGCTTGATTTTGCATTATCCTTAATTTATGGACATGAGTGTATATATACATACTTTTGGTGCGACCGATTGCCACCAAAATGAGAGGCGCAAAACGGCATGCTATAGTTGTCCTATGTACAAAAGTTCAACGTCCTAAGGCTACTCGTTTTTGAGTTATGCGAGATATATACATACGTACGTACGTACAGATGCCCCGAAAATCCATTTTAAATCAATTTCGTTTGGGGAAAAAGAATCCTTTATTCTGTACTTACGTACAGATGTCACAAAAAAAAATTGCTTGATTGCATTTGATAGCGACCGAAATGGATATTTTCGTTGAAATATTGTACCCGGAATTTTTCATGATTACAATACTTCCTTTACTTCGTACAAGGAAGTAAAAATGAGGAAAGTAACGTTTGATGGTGATACAGCGCCGCTTATTGCTTCTCAAAATTTCAAATTACTATTCCTGAACTCTCAACTGATCAATTCTCGAAAATAAAAGATTAAAAAGTAAGGGAACAGATACAGGCAAAACTTTAATTGAAAGTATCTAATCATGAATGAGTTTTATTTATTAAAATTTTATTTATGGATACCAACATGTTTATTTTCAGTCAGACTCCCTACTTTTACAAAAGCTCATAGAAATGACGTAAACTTTTGTTACCAGTACGTAATAATTTAATAGGTAATATGAAAACGTTTTCTCTGTGAAATGCAACAAGAGTGCAGAGAATTCTGAAAATTCTCTTTCAGTGAGAAAATGCTTTATACTGTTCTACTGCAGACATGCTCTCGCAACATAAATAGTGTAAATGTCATATGACATTATGAAGATTACGGGAAAAAGTGCGTATGAGGAGAAGCTAAAAATTGGTTAAATCTATATTGCACTACTTCTATTTACTCAATTGAATCAAAGCAAAAAACAGCTTTAAATAACTGCCGCTTCTGCAGGAAACTCAAATACAACTGCGATAGCATTTTATAGGGAAATTTATAAACTTAGTTAATAAGCAGTCACTGACAGAAGTAAAGCGTATACTATATAAGTACTTATTTAACTTCGAAGCACATATTTCAAATTTGTGGGAAACTGAAAAGAAACGTTTTCAGTGAACCATTATAGGAAGAAAATCAAAAGTATCTTTTACGTTTAAATATACTACAGCATTAGATTATAATAGGGAAAATATTTTAGGATCCATTTTTTTAGTTATGCAACCATATTACAAAGAAATTATTTTTTTATGAAGATCATTTTTATTTTCTGAATTTTAAAAGATCTCGTTTACATCTGTTTATACTTCTATAAAATAATATTTGTAGTAATTTCCTCAGAACAAGCAATAGCTGAAAAAATACAAATCATTAAGATGTGAGATTTATTTTAAAATGTTTACTTCATTTAGATTTCTAAATAGTTAGATTAAATAGCAACAGCTGTATTTTAGAATGCAATCTTTAAGGCCTAAAATGGCATAAAATATGATGTAATTATCACAGTAATTATGATGTATTATCATGTGTAAATTATGCACATTGTTAAAACATTTTTTATCTTTAATAAATTTCAAGACTTAAAATTTTAGATTAGCCTTTGATATATAAGGAAAAGTTGCTAAAATAATTATGAAAACATCACAGTTATTTTACGTTATTAGTGTTTAATAATGCGGCAGTTATTTTTTTAAAATGAATTTTATGCAAATAAAATATTCAATAAAAATAAAACATACTCTATGTAGATATTTTTATTTAATAGGACTTTTGTATTTGATAAATATTTAGATGAAACAATAACATAGTAAAATGTTATTTCAAAATGAATTCAGATACGCAAGGAAAAATATCTCCATACTAGGATGAATTTTTTGATTTTTAATTAATATCCGAATTTAGCAAACACAATTTTATTCAACAATAGAAGGAATGTTATTAGGGTACATCACAAAAGAATTAAATTTATACATATATTTAACTATTGTTGCTTACAATCTTTCTTATAAATATACGGTTCCTTTTACATTAACCGTTTACCTGGCAAGTTCGTAACTAAGTAAATTTACATAAAATTATTTAAATTAGTAGCAGTTTTGGTTCATAGGCAAAAAAAATCTTACTTTAATTATTTATCGAGTGAAACATTTATTTTTAAATTATTTGTTTTAGCAAAAAGATAGATTATCATATGTTTTTTCTTATAAATATATATGTTTTTAAAACATTTCTGACATGAAAACCACAAAAACATAATTTAGGATAATTAATTATTTAGTGATATTCTAGAAATTACACTTCTGAACATGCAATTGATTTTATTATTACCACATATGTATGAAATAGTTTAGTTATATTCTCATAAAAGAACACTTAATAAATCGAGTTGTTTACTTTGTTATTTTTATATTTTTCTCGAAGTAGATAATATTAAAAAAGAAAATTTAATAAAATTATAATTGTAACTGAATTCTACAGGTAAACGGTTAATAGAACAATACACTGGAGACGTTAAAAGAACACAAACTACAAATTTACAGGTTATACATGAAGCTTGAATGAGTAAAAATAATTATTTATGAACATACTAAATCCTTACTGAAATGTACATATCACCAATTTCTACACTTTTGCTGTAATGAAAGTCGATGCTTCTTTTCCCTGTAGATAAAACACCGATAATCATGTATTAGAATCAGCATCATTTCGTTTTTTCAACACATTCTTTCATAAACGTTTTTTGGAAAACAAGTATTTCTCAAATTTTGTCGACTGAAACATGTTGGCAAAAAAAGTTCTGTTTTCCGTATAGCATTTCACGTATAATATGTAATTTCAAAGCCCTTTCTTTCCTTTTACCCTAATTCTTAAATGTATTTATAAATACTTTAAATAATATTTCATCCATATCAAGTTGATTTTTCTTAAATACTCGTATTTATGCATGTCTTTGAAGCACGTAGTATGTGGCGGTCAGAAATTAATAATACCTAATATACAGGGTACAATAATAATAGGGTACAATAATTACGTATTGTAATTAACAGAAGACAGCTTTTAAATGCGCATTCTAATTAATAAAGGAAAAAAGCGTTCTTAATATCATGTATTTTGTTGCCTAGGTGACATAATTTTGAAGTTAATAGGTAATCGCTAGAAAAAACAAGATAAAATAAAATAAAACCTTTTGACAATGCAAATGTGATTTATTGTTCAAATTACGATTTTAAACTTATTTCTGACCTTATGTTATGTTTTTTGCTTCATTAAAGCAATTTAACTCATTTCATATTTAATAATGGAATTTCGAATAACAGTTTTTCGGAATATGCAAGCTATATTTTCACTGCTATATGCATTTGTTTCATTTGACGTTTAATATAATTTTTAGGAAATCATTTTGAAACGTCAGACACCAGTATTATGTATTTAATTAATTATTAGAACTAAAGATCTCTCTTATGCGATTAATATAGCGACTTACTTGTTTCTGGGAATTTAAATCGGTAAATAACTAATTTTTTTCATAACTATCATACACTTCGCTACCATTAATACTGAGTTTTTAAAAGGGCCACTTTTATGAATAGTAAAAAAGGTTATTATAAATGATATTGGAAATAATAAAATTTCAAAATGTCCTAGCTGTAGGTTTTATTATTTATATTGTTTAAAATGTTATGAATGCAGTATTGCTTTACTTAAAGATAAGCTACATTACACACAAATTCATTGGAATACTGAAATACAAAATAGTATGAAATTTCAAAGTACTAGAATACTTTTAGCTTACAATTGCAAGTTAAATTAAGGTAAAAGAAACTATCAAAACTCATTTGCTCCATTCCGTTTCGAAAATAAATAAATAGAAAGGAATTTTGAATCATAGTGTATTTCACTCAATATATAAATATTGTATACATGAATTAATCCTGCGATTATTGTGCATTTGCTTGATATAATATCAGTTCATTATTATTGCCTTAATTGTTTTTATTTCTATAATTTCAAAACAATCTATCAGTGTTTAGTTTCAAACGTTTTGGAACGAAACTGAAAAAATTTTGTTTGCTAATTGTAAAGCCTTATCTCATAAGCACCAAAAAGGTGCATTTATGCAATTAAAAACTTTAAATAATGAAACTATATTTATGCATGTCAGCTGTACAAATAAAATAATCATATGTTATCAATTTTAATCAGTTTCGAAATGCAGCACTACATAATTTGTTTAGATAACAAAATGTTTTAGCGAAATTCATTAATTTAATTTTCGGTCAAAAACTTCTTATTCAAGCAAAAATTCCATTCTCTTCTTTCATAGGAAATAAGTGCTTCGATATGATAACGAACCACGTACATCTGAATTTTAATATTTTTGTTATAATATTCAAAATTTGAAGGCTAGTTTTACAGCGACTTTTCTTTTTTAAACTACTTTCTGTCTTTTCTAGATTGATACGTGAATTAAATTTTGCAACACACTTTTTTCCTTCACGTATCGCTTTCATTTGAACGGGAGGTCTTTGTTTTTAAATGACAATAATATATTACCGAATAATTGAAAATACTTTTCACCCATTATATTTCCGCCCAATAAATATTGCCTTGGAATTCTAGTTGTACTTGAAAGTTTAATGGATCACAGCAGCTCCACTGATGTCATAACAATTGACAATGGCTATAGGCCAACGTCTCAAAATGTTTTCCCTTGCACATGCGTTTGTCTTTTCAGACATGAAAATAACGAGTAGATGAAGCATCTTACAAGTGTTGCTATTCACCTATATCCTTCGTCATGCAAATGAAATAATATGTTCCCAAAACAGTTTTTACAGAATAAATCGGCACATGAGTTGTTGCCATCGAAACTCTTCCATGACTAGAAGAACAATGATCAAAACATTCCACGTTGTTGGCAACACTATAATGTGTCCAAAACTCGATAGATGCCAGTAAATCCACAACACCGGGCTCTGAGATGATCGATAATTACGCATGCTTCAGTCACATATTCCATAATGTTAGAAAATTCACATACCAAACAATAATTAATTATCTTGGTAGGAAGGACGCTCTTATGTACGGATATCCTTTTCAAACCCATGTATTCAGGTACTGTGCGATAGATTTGTCTCGCACCAGTCCAAACCATCCAATGATGTTCAAACTTGGAGCTATCATCTCCTGGAAGGACTTGATATAGGCAGATGACAAACCCAGTTTTGTCCGATGTCGGTTTCTCGGGGAATGTTGCCGGCGGTGGCCTAGCTATTGTTATAGCTTCTTCATAGCCAGCTGAAATTATAGAAAACCATTTATGCTATTTATCAATACTAATAAACGGAATTAAATTCCATAGAATAAATTTTACCATAACAACATTTTGTAATCAGACACAAATACCATTTCCGATTTTATATCACAATTAAAGGGAACCTGGGCATGAAAACGATGACATTTTAGGTCTACATCTTTTATGAATAATGCATCTAAACTTTAAATTAGTAAAAATAAAAACTTAGCTTGATACTTCCTCTAGGGAGAAATGTATGTGCATTTCGAGAACAGCTGACACAAGTTGATTTGTTGAAGGAATAAAAATGCCGTACATTTTATTCCACTGAAGCATATGTAAACTGCCATGAATTTAACCACTTCCGAAATATATAAGAAAGAAAAGAAAATCAATAAGAGTGTGTTTTGATGGGCCTTTATACAAAACTGAAGGACTGCCTCTTTAAGTTATAGAACTTAATAGATCATGCCCTTGGACTTAGAAAGCTAGTCAAAAATCTCAACTCTTGAAAAATTCTTAAAAATTATAATTTTTGTTCAAAACGCAAGTGCATTGAATTTAATTCGAATAATTTAATCAATATGCTGTAGTCATAGGTAAAAAGGCAATTGTTTATTATCATCCCATTTCTGGAAAAATTTGACAAAATATGCAATATATATTTTGTTCTTGGGAGTTTGAACACTGAACTTTGTAGCTGTTTTCTTGCGGGGGGCAGGTTTACTTTAATCGGTTACCAAATCTTTCACATTACCTCGCACTGTTTTCTAATAATTAGCTAATTAGCATTTCATTTTTTATAAAACATAGTTGTTGATTTTCATATTTATGTGTTTATATTTAGTGTTAATTTGGTTAGAATGAATTCTTGATTTCCTTTGTTACACATTTTTATCGTCTCATAACTAACTCTCTGGATACACAAATAGTCAATTAGGATTTTGGGATTCCATGTCTTGTTTTGGAACATTTTCGTTGAAAAATGACTTATTAGAAACATTTTCAATGCTATGGCTCCTATATATTTTAAAAAGTTTTAAAATTAGAAAATGAATACTAAGTGACAGGTTTCTTGATGTGTTAGAAATTTATCATATTTTGTCTGCTTTTGGTTGCCTAAAAAGTTCTTCAGACATTTTAAAGGACTTCCATGTTGCTATCAAATTCAGCCTTAAGTAATATAACTTTAAATTCAGGATCAATAATAAGTTCCCTAATTTGGAAACCAACAAACGTTGCCTTTCGTAATCATAACTAATTCTGAGTAACTAAATTTTTGAAAATGAAAATCCTCCTCCTTTGCTATTGACTGCCTTCAAAAGTTATTTCACTCAAGTTGGTTTAATGAAAGAAGGTGGCAAGTGCACTTTCTGAGGATATACAAAAGAATCCACATATTTAATTCCAAAGTTAATGCTCCTATTTCAGGCCAACTACTACTGAATGAAATATTGAAAATTACTGCTTACCGAAAATTTATTGGAGACAATGTATTTCTGGCTTGATACTGACAGTCTAATTGATTTTTACAAAGAATAACATTAAAGAAGTAACAGTATCAAAATAACATTTTGTTACAAGATAGTCAAGCCTGAGTGAGAAACCATAACTTGGACCCGACATCATAATAAAAGTCAGCATCATAATATTCTTCTAAAACATAAGCAATTGTTGATCAGTATCTGCAGCCAAATCATTTACATCACAGACTTCACATGATAAAAATGAGTTGTGATGTGCAAAGCTCATAGAATATAATCCTAATTTAGGGATTGTTATACTGTAGACCTTGAACTTACAAACTTTGAGAATGAAACTATTTCTTTTAAAAACGATGTAGCTAATGAATACGTACTACACTGACATCAAACATTTATTAGCTTTAAAGATTTTAATCTAAAACAGATCTTTTTATTAAAAATGATAAAACTAATAAATACACACTACCTTTACATCAGATATTGATTTGCTTAAAGCTTTTAATTTAAAGCAGATCATATATATATATCTTGAATGAATCCTTTATGTTTTAATGTCTGATGAACATGAGATAATATCACGAATGAAAAATTTAGCAGGAAGAAAATCATAAAATTCTGCAGTAAAGCGGTTATAAACTGTTTTAGTAGAAGACATTTCAGTAGTCGCCTATAGTAAAAGTAAACAATAAATTGGATAATATTAGGTTTGTAACCTGAAGGTTAACCCTTGAAAACAACACAACCAAAGAAAAATATACTAATTTTAATCAAACTGTTTTGAATACTTTTGAAAATTAGTAAACATATTTGATTTAAATTTTGGTTCAGATTTTCAAGAACGTATTTCTTTCAACGTAAAAGCATCTGTCTAAAGATCAAAATGATAAGCAGTGCAAATGCATCATTTTCAACTAAATATTGGAGAAAAACGCTTTAAAGCAAATACATTATTAGCATAGTAAAGCATTACAACACGGATATCTAAAACAATAGAAGGGTCCGTTTTTTTAATTTAAAAGGAATTTAATTAACAAATGTAATACGTAAAATACTACCTTAATTCTTAATATAGTAAATATTTACTTTATATGTTAATACTTTTGAGTAAATGCTTAATCACTTTTGGGAGTTAGTAAAAAAGTACTTTGGACGGGAATAACTGTAAAATTGGTAAAACTGAAAGCCTTGTTTTAAGGAGACGCATCAAGAGGTAGACATAGTAAGTTACCTAAATCACCTTATAATTACTGAAAATTAAAATATTCGAAATCATTGGTAAAAGCAATTGTAATAATGAAAGGATTTTACTAATCAAGACATCATTTTACAGTATAAAGAAGAGGGTGTCTATAATTAAAGAACCCTATTCCAAAGTTGACTGCAAGCAAAACCAGTGATAAGAAAACTGTGAAATTTAGTGATGGACTTAATGAAAGGACGGGAATTTCTTTCAGGTGAAAAAATAGTTATAAATAGCGAGACCAGAGGGCATTATACTAATAAATTATACATTTAGCCACATCTTTGCAATAGTTTTACAATTTTACAAATTTTGTTATAAAAAAATGTTTCACATGATGACCATTATTTTCAGCTGCCATCTAAAATCGCAAGATGGCATGTTCCACAGTTGAATGAAGTGTGTGCTGGGAAATGTTTAGCACGTGGCTTAAAATACTGGCTTTAAGATCAGGTAAAATTCATGGATTTTCACGACTTACCAGATATTTCAAATATCCTCAAAGGCAAAAGTCATATGGATTGAGGAGTGGAGATTGGGGAGGCCTCATATTACGAACATGAATATGAACATATTATGAACATGCTGGATAAAGACACTTTCTTCTGTAAAATGACGTTTAAGAACATTCGTAGCACACCGTACAATTTGTGGACGAGCATAAAGATTGTGCGTGCTAGGCACTGACGTGCTTGCAGAATTTCGTTCACTAACAGCGGTGCATAGTGCTGCCCTGTGATGGAGCATGTCACTGGACCTGTGGAACTTAGCTCCTCGAAAAAGTATGAGACTAGAATAAATGACATAGAGAGTCCACACCCTACCGTTATTGTCGATGAATGCAATGGAGCCTCTGAGACAGGGCGCGGATTTTCTAATTCCCAAATTCGGCAGTTGTGAGCACTGTACCGTCCAAATGAAAATGTGCTTCGTCTGTACAAATGATATTCAAAGGCTATTCTGAAACGACCTCAAAGCGAGCAAGAAGTTGAAGTGAGAGCCGGAGTCGAGCGTTAAAATCATGAGGAAGCAATCGATGCACTAGTAAAAGTTTACAAGGATAATATCGGAAGGTATTTCGCAAGATCTTATGCACAGTTGAACGTGGTATGTGCAGCGTCTCTGCTGTACGCCGGATGCTAGTTGCTAGCATAAAATTTTTAAGCTGTGTCCTCTGCGACATAAAGCACAACCTCTTGTACTGCTTCTGCAGAAAGAGGTTTTCTGCCTCTTACAGAGAGAGCAGAAGACGATCCTCTTTCTTCAAATTTCATGTTCATTTCCCGAAGGTTTTTTTAACATTCATTAGATGTCTTAGAATCCTATTCAAAGACCATAATTTCCGTACAGCAGCTACTGCGATATTACTGTTTTGGTAAAACAATTTTACTAACAAAGCGCGACCTAAGCGACAAACACATTGAAAACAAAGTTTTCCGAGTCTGAATAAATAACCGTGAAAGAAGCCTACGACCTGTAAAGGCACTTTACTCCTATAAATCTCTTCACTCCTAGGGTCTTCTTTTGGTGCTTAAAAATCCAGGAAAAATCCGAAAAGACTTCAGTAGAATAAGCAATTATCAGCTGAAAAACATATATTATGGCATAACTGCAGAGCAGTATTTGGGGAGATGTAAAGTCCTAGGAAAATCAATCACGTGATCCACACATAAAATGCACAAGTCCACACATTGAAAATACATTTAAAAATAAAAAACAGTCTTCTAGAAATACGAAAACTCTTCTAAAAATGTAAAAACGCCATCAGAATGCTAAAAAGGAATAAGATGAAATAGTTCCAGTAACTAGTTTTTTTTTTGAACGAGTTCGGCTGTACTGGAACTCGCGATCACATAAAAAAGTAGATAACAAACATTGTGTGATTCCGCGCGGCTGACGAGTTGCTAGCTAGCTTAGCCAAAAAGTTCGAGTACTTCCAGTGCAAAAGCAATCTTGCCGTTCCTATTTTTATTAGTTTTGAAATTTTCATAAAGATTTTGTAGTGTGAAAATCACGTTTTTTTGAATTCAGTGAAACTTTCAGGTTTGTTACTGTTGTTTACAGATTGTTTTTCTTCTTTGGAGGATGAAAGCGTTCTTTCGTAGAATTTTTTGCCGTTAGTATTTTTAGAGCCGTAGTTAGGGTTTTCAGCACCCGGGGACACCAGAAGATTTTGTGCCCCCTTCTGTGTGCCAAGAATGGAAAACATTACATTCTATAACTTCGTAACATCAATTTGGCATCCCCTGGATGCTGCGCCTGGGGACAGATGTCTTTCCTTTCCCCATCCTAGCTGCGCCACTGATTATTTTTCATAGATGGGAGGTCGGAGTTGCTTACTGGAGTTTTAATGCTTTCCTGTTATTGAGTACATTATTAATTTATCGGCTTATTATCAGCCTGGTCTTGTTCTTTTTTCCGGGGCGTGTCGGACAAAGAATGCTGTTCGCTTCGTGCGGCCCAGCACATTTAGACACATTTAGCTGTAATTTCAATCTTCCCTTTGATCGGGCATTCATGCGATCGATGCGAATCGACACATCTTCCTCTGCTGAAACAAGCTGTTTGCGTATGCCCATATCTTTGGCTTCTGTATCCTATGATTTTTAGACGCATATCGAATATGTGTGAAACTTCATAAACTCTTTTCTCCTAGGGATTTCTTAGAGTTTCTTGGTAAAACTCAGGCAGCAATGTTGGAATTCCGTCTCGCATGCGTTATAACTGCTGGCATTTAATTACTGGGAAGTTAATTAGTACTTCTTCGATGTCATCTGCTGGCATTTCAGCCGTATGCTCTTTGATAACGAATTTAATGTTCCTTTCAGGGTTCAGAAAGAATGTATGGAAAGCGATCTTTTCTTTCTCAAATTTTTCATGTACACGGCGAAAATCTTCTTTATGGAAAAGCTGTAATTTTAGAGTGTCATCGTCTCTTTTGCTTTCTAGTTTAGAAATTCGAAGTCATCTTTCAATTCTTTATAAGTAGAAGCCAATTTACCGAGCTAAGTGATGACAATTGGCGGGATTTTTCGGAGATGGTTTCTATGGCAGTGTAGGATATCGGATTCTGTTGAGTTTGAGGATTTATATCCTCATCCATATCATCTAAATTTTGATTTCCATTTAGTGCGCTAAATTGGGAATTGGTGCTAGCAGGATTTGATTCCACAGACGATCCGCTGTTTTTTTAACATTTTAACATTTTGCCATTCCTGTTCTTTTGACTTTTCTAATTTGGGAATAATTTTTTTGTTCGATAAGTTTGCCTAAATTCTGATTCTTATTCGGCTGGTTATCTAGGTATTCGTGGAGTCCTACAGTTAACCTCTAAGTAAGGTATCTAATATTCGCATTTTTTCTTGCTTTTGGTTCCAATTAGGATCACTTGTAATTTCCTCAATACTGAGTTCGAGTTCGAAAAAACGTTGCATTGCAGCAGGGGTAGTCTTTTCTCGTTCGGCATTACTAATCTGAGAAGACAATTGCACTATGCTGGTAGACTCGATCTCCCTATCTGCTCAACTCATCTTGGACAATTCAATTGGCAAGTCACATTAAGAATAAAATCACACTTTACATTAAGAAATCACATTAAGAAAAACGAGCAGCGAGAAAATCGAACCGTCTCTATAAGCTCAAAGAACAAAGTTTTCGAGAAAATTTCGAAAATTTATAATAGCTGCTGCATGACGTCGACAAAGATTTGGATTGAAAAGCCCTCTGATGACGCTATTCGTTGAAAAAAATTCGAATCCCTTCATTAAGTTGGCTACGAAATTTCACAATTTCCTGATCACTGGTTTTGCTTGTAGGCAGCTTTGAAATAGGGTTCCTTAATTATAGACACACTATACAATAATAAATTTTCAAAACAAAAATTTGGAAACTAAAATTTACTTGCAAACAGCATTTGAAATTTGGATATTTTGATCTTATACATGTCATAACATACTTCATCGACCGTTGATATCATCAGTATAAAACATTTAATGTAAATAACTAACATTTACAGGTAATCATTGAAAATCTGATCTTTTGAACGACTAGATGACAAATTGGATGATTTTCAGGAAAAGCTATTTGGATTTAAAAAGTCTGAATTAAAAAAAGGGGGGATGTCACTTCTAAGGTTTATCCATAACTTAGAAATTTCTTGTAATTGTCAGTATTGCTGAATGTTTAAAAGTTCAAAATGCATCACATTTTATTTGTATAATAAATTAAACTGATAACCAGGCATGCATTTCTTAAAACTAGCTTAACAAATTAAGCTGCAGTATTCATTCCTGAAACAAGTAAAAATATTCCACACCTAAGAAATGCAGCTGCTGGGTTTCTTCTGGTGTCGGTCTGTCTTGAACTACATGCAACTTCTGGGCCAATTCATGTCGACCACCAGTAACTACTACGTATGTGACGTACGGAAAGTCGGCTGAAATGAGAAAAAGTCATAGTGACTTTAGACATTTATTAAATTACACTTTTTTTAAAGAATGAGTACAGACATTTGCTGGAGATAAATTCAGCAAAAGTCATTAATTGCTATTTGTTATTGTACTCACAAAATGAAACTCTTTTATACGAAATTATAACCATTACACAGCGTTACAAAAGTTCCCAATGTATTGCTAAATGTTTGCTACAAATGTTTTGTCTTAATTGCTACTTAAAACCTCCTTCCAGAGTAAAAGTTCCATTTCAATAATATCTTAGATTTGAGTACTGAGTATTCGTTTTAATTACAGGATTATTAAGTGCGTATTAGCATCTGCATCTAAAACAATAAATAACTTTTGTAAAAACTTTGTAAATCAAAACCTTTGTAAGTAAAATACTTAAGCATGATCTGGTATCTGATGGAATCATTGTACATCCACTTCAGAGTATTAAACACATTACTTGGTAAAAATAATATATATCTATCGTTTGAGCCTTTTAAAAGACTCCTCGTTGACCTCGTCAGGCTCATGGGTAGACTAGACCTCATGTTCTAGAAAGTACGGAGGAGGAACATCCTATTGTTCAATGAGGACAATGTTGTTCTGAAGTTCTCCCGAGTGTAGGAGGGTTATTGTTTAAGACCTGTCCCTTTAGAGCTCCACTCAAGAAGAAGTCCTAGTTTGATTAACCTGGAGATTAAGGTTGCTGTGGTTGATACGTGACACGGATGATAATGCGAACAGGCTGGAGCATTAACTCAGTCGTTGACTGATCGTTGCCCTGCGCCATGACTAGTCTGCCGAAAATAATTATTCTTTTGCTTATCATTATTCCTTTGCTCATTAACAAATACATTAAATATGCTACTGATTTAGCAAATTGTTCACAGTCTCATGGAAAAACGTGCGGATAATGCAGTTTGATGATTCAGTCTAAAAGATACCGAGTTTTTGATCATACAGTGGAACCTCCATGAATATCTGTGGATTGTGAGATGGCCATTGTTGCACATTCTGTTAAACAGCCTGCCAGGCTACAAAATGCGATTCATTCATAACCTTTCTTTAAAAAGGAATAAATTTTAATTAATGTTTATTGATGCATTGTGAAGTTATTAAGCAGTTTTAATGGAAGAAGAAATTTTTATTTTTCGGAAACCGAGATGGCAGTGAAAGCTCATAAAAGACTAGAAAATGCAAGGGAGTAAAATGATTTTAGACAAATTAAAGTAAATGAATTTTTTGATGAAAAGAAGTTTAAAAAAAGAGAGCAACGTAGTTTAAATTACGCAAGGAAGCTAAATTAGCTGCTACTTAAAAATGGCTCTTCTCCAAACACTTCTACTGTGACTTTCTTTAAACCCTTCCCATAACATTCCTTATGTTTTTCGGAATGCAGGGGAAAAAAAGCAAGTCTTAGCAACAATTTTTTCTAAATTTGCGGTTGCGTTTTTTCTAACTTGCATTTAATGGGTTTTATAATAGATCCATCTTATGTGAGAAAAAATCAGAAAGTTAATCATTATATTGTTTTCAATATTCTGATTAAAGTAAAATCAGAGAATGGCTCAAAATTCTGTAATTATGTAACAGAATTAGTGAAAAATGTAGAAAGGTCAAAGTTAAATCATCACATTAAGAAGCTTAAAAGATTCATAAGACAACTGAAATAGAACTGCAAATGAAATATAGAAATTCCCCTGTTTTATGCAAGCAGTACCATTGCAATATATTAATTAATAGTTGTTTAATAATCATTAAACAATAATTAATGCATTTAATGTTTTTAGAATACATTGAAGATTGTGTTTTTGTAAGAAGTTAATGCTTTCATTATATACAAAAATACTCATTGAATAAAGTAGCTTAGCGCGAAATCTTATCATCGTTACTTATTTAACGAATGTTAATTATATTCTACTCATAAGTTTTAAAATTGTGCGAAATATTAATAAAAACATTATAAAACGCATTTCTTTATAATGCGTGATGATTCCGGATGAGTAAAGGATATATTAATAATATTTTTTTATGCTCTAAATGACACCAAAATTCCACCATTGGTCATACAGATATAGCACCGCCTTACTAACTTTACATTGCTTTCTGTTTTTGATGGAGAATATTCTAGGAGACGAACCCGACGATTTTCCATCTCTCTTTTCTTCCAAACAAACTAATGGAGAAGAGTTCCGGGGATCGAGAATTTTACATGTCCGTATGTAGCACAGGCATTGTACATTTACAAACATCCAGGATGATATCTTGTCTGGTCAATAGTCGTACAAAGACTGGCACGGCAATACTTGTCCTCCAATAGGGAATATAAACGCCAACACAGACTGAAGTTGTTAGGTTTGGTATCTCAAAATGCCATCCAAAGTCTGTTAAAAGCTACGCTCAGTCGTATTATAAGTGCTATTGTTGACAAAGACGGATACTCAACTGATTTCTGCATGTTCTGTACCTCAAAATTACTTGCTATTTTAAAAAATTAATCTTTCTCTCATAATATATTTGTGAAATGAATATGATTATGCAAATTACTTTTGCTCATACTGTAACAGTTGAAAGGGCAGTAATATGGAGATATACATATGAAGTAAGCGAGAAAAGTTAATCTTTTTAATTGACTTAAACTGAAAAACTAACAAACATATTTGGATTAAAAAGAAATGAAATCTGGATAACGGGAATTCTGGACATTTGGAGCCTAATTAATATGAAGAAGGGAATCTTTTAATACTTCATTTGGATATTTCATTTGTACATATAGGAGATGGTTTAAAATACATCTCTGTATTTTAAACTCTCATATCATCATATAAACATCTCATACAAATCGTAGAAATCTCTGCTTACAAATTTGATCTATACGTAGGAAAATATACTTTTATGTTACATTAAAATGGTACGGAGACCTACTTTTATTACATTTAATATATTAAAATAATGATATGTTTATTGAAGACAGTTCAATTACATCAGAAATGAAGATGAAAATTTTACTACCCTGCACATTAGAGCTACATTTTTTCGTAAACTAAATAATCTGAACTCCAGTAATCCAGATCTTTTATCTTTTTATCTAGAACAACTAAAATCAAGCTTTTTCTTAACTTATCTTTAAAATGTTTCCTTTGATTTAAATAGTTTGGAAAGTAATATATAGCCCTAGTATATTTTCAAGAATTATTAGATTAATTTAGACGAATCTATATGGCATGTAATATGTGATAATTAGAATATATTTGAATACATAGGATTTGTAAATTAGTAAAATGAGATTTAAATAAACATGCATGGTATATAATTTAGAAGAACACGTATAACAGTTGGTAAGTAGAATGCGTATGACTGACATATATGTAGACAGTAAAAGTAAATAGAAAAGCGTTACGTGTTATATACAAGCATAATATTTATTTTTTACTTGTTGAGTCTAGCTTAACAAGTGTTGCTTTCATAAAAATTAGGCTAAGCAAAGGTGGTCATGGTATGTTAATTCCTGCTTCTTCAAGCAAGAAACTTTTGTCTTAAGATAGATTGAAGAGTAATTTCATTGTTTAATTTTGTTGCGAACGTGTAAAAGAAATATAAATATTTTATTCTTTATAACTTCATAAAGCATTCTTAAAATACAGTATTATAAACGAAAAATTAAAATTTCGCCATTTGCATGGTAATAAAAATCTATTTATTTCTCCAGGGGGAAAACCCCTATAATGTAATTAAGATAGAATAACACGCCGAACAAGTATTAATTTCAAAACAATAAAATAAAGTCAAACAATAAAAATTAGCCTTGTATTTGTAAATTTTCACAGAACTAGTTTCCATGGTTTTACCGAACCATCGTCCTCAACTGCCAAAGTGCAAATGAACGAGATAAGATATAGTGATTAGATAAGATAAGATTCCATTGGTGAAAAGACGTTTCACATTCAAAATAATCTTTCTGTTCTAGTTAAAGACCCCAATTCTAATCCATCTTTGCCTTCAGCCTTAAAAGAAATTACATTTTAGTTATTGTTTCATTATTAGATAGCGTCAGTAGCTTATTTCCTATCCAGCCAATCTTATCTTATCTAATCACTATATCTTATCTCGTTCATTTGGGCGTTTGCTGCTAAGGATGGTTCAGTAAAACCATCGAAGCTAGTCCTGTGAAAATTTGCAAATATAAAGCTGATTTTTAATGTTTGACTTCTAAATTAACACCCATAATCTAGTTATCTAGATTCAAAAATTGAAATTTCGCCATTTGCATGGTAATTAAATATTTATTTCCCTGGCAAGGAAAGCCTTAATCTAGTTATCTAGATCTTTCAAATATTGTTTTTTTTAGTTATCATATTTAAAGATCGATATTGTTATATATAAATATTAAATTTAAAAATGCTCTCCATGGCCTTTATCATTCAAATATTTTCAAATCTCGTTTTTTCCTTCAAGACTTTCACAGTTATGAAGAACAAATTAATTTCGCGTCACTTGATGATGCTTAACTCATCAAATTAAGAAAAGAATCTGAATTGATAATATTAATTCACTAAGCTTGTAAGGTATTTCTCCCGCCTTCTTCGAATGCCTTCGTGGTGTAGTGGTCTGCATGCTTGACGCGTAACCGAGAGGTCTGTGGTTCGATTCCCGACGAAAGCGTTGCTCATTTTTCCTGTCTGATGCTTCCAAAAATACCTAATGTCTCTACAAGCTGTGCAATCCTGCAGCCTCACAAAATTTTCAGTTATTTGTTTTTCTTCCTGCTTTCACCTGAAAATTCTTCATACGGTAATCAGCTCCGAGATTTGACTATCGTTAAATTATAAGGTAGTAAATTGTAAAAGCACCATACAATGCCTATTTGTTATTATAGTGTATTTGATATTTTAAATATAACTATGAATCTATAACTACAAAATATATCTTAACCATAGAGTATTGGACTCAGTTACCTTACACAGATTAGGACTCAATCACCATAATTATTTAGAAAAACGACATATCAATTTAGTTTAAACATACGTACTAAATATACATATTGCATCTCATTCAAAGTAAAAAAAAGTAAGTTTATTGTAAAAAGAATTAATAAGTGAGTAAAGAGGCAAATGGTAAATCATAAATTTTGCCTGTAGCATTTTTCCTTTTCAGTGCTTTTAAATTTATGTCATAAATTGTTTTATATGTTGAATTAATTTCTCTGGAATCTGAAAGTTTCGAATTACATGTAAAACGCAAATGAATCTTTCTGCTTATAACGTTATTTATGAAAATATATCCCCTTTGGAATTGCTTATACAATAGAAATAAGCCGAAATTTAAACTTGCAAATCTTTTCAAATTAATATCTATGAAAATAATACTCAGTCAAAATAAATAATCACTAAAATTTATTTAGATGTGAT
>KK116486.1:94172-110250 GCA_000611955.2 Stegodyphus mimosarum
GGTAATGCACTAGAGGGAGGGGTGGCTAGTTAGGCACAAACAGTATAAATCACTATATTCTCACGAGAAAATGAGAGAAAAATATGGTAGAATAAAACAGAACAGTCCTAATTTATCCAGAGTATTTCCAATTAGTACCAAAAGTTCGACAGTTAGTGGTAAAAGTATAAAAGTGCACCGAAGACTGTGGCACTTAAGATAAGAATGAATTAAGATAAGAATGGTTTATATATATATATATATATATATACATAGACTCCAACCTTCAGCAAACCTTGTCAGTAGTCAACGTGCGAACGACATTTTTACAACTTTGAAAATGTGCGCGTAACGCATGTTGTAATTAACCATTCATTAATTTTTAATTAACAATTAATTGTAATCAATTTTATTACATTTGAAATCCATATACATATAAAAGTGAATAATTAAAAAATACCTTGTAAATTATATGAACATTTAATTAGAAATTTTCATTTAACTTCTGAAGCATTCACTAATAAAAAGTATTTCAAATCACTACTAATCATAGAAAAAATCAAAAGCTATAAATCATATATCTTTATTCTGGATATGATTTCCACAGGGAAATAAAATTTAAATAATCAAGAATAATACATATAAGTATTAAACAAAATACGTATAATTTACGAATGCAAAGATTTATATGTAGCATGCTTAAGTTCTGAGTTTGAGAATTTTTTTTATAACACAGTTCTTCATTTGCCTGCATATTTTTTTTTTCAATCAAAACTGCTTCAAGAGTTTTAAGACCTAAATTTGGTCGAAATTCCGTCTGATTTTTTTTAACAATAGAAAAAATTCTTTCGCAAGCTGCATTTGAATGAGCTATTATTAAGACAGCAAGCATTACAGAAGGCAATACTTTGTATTTAATACACCCATTCATATTTTTTAATTTGGCAATTTCTCCCCATGCTATATCAATACGCAAATCTACAATTTCTTTCAAATCGCCTACTTGATACATGGAAAATTCAATTTCCACTTGATTAAAACATTTTTCATCAATAATGGATGGAAAAATATTCATCAAGTAAAGAACAGATGAAAATGAAACTTCAGTTCTCAAGTTGATGTCAGCAACTTCAGCATGTTTTAGAAATGGATCACTTAGTGGAAATTTATCAATTATATATGAACATGCAGTTACAAAAAAAGCTCGCACAGAATTGAAAAATGATTTCACTTCCCTTTCATTCAACTTGGCATTTTTTAAATATCGTCTTGTTTACGCACCAATCACTAAATTTTCATTTTCTTTCTGTTTACTTCACTTCTGAAATGGAATAAACGTTAGAGTAACATCTTCATTTTCTTTAGAAATTACTGATGGCTTTGCGAATCTAACAAATAAATTCATTAAAAGTTCTCTTCTCAATTTATGTATATAAGGAGCTTGTTGTTGCAAATTAATATAAACAAAGGCAAAGTATTTTTCAAAAATAACAAGTACAGTTTGGTAGTAGGTGACTGTAACATTTTCTTAATGTTTTGCAATCTCTTTCCTTCATTCTCACTGTTATCTGGTTGATCTCCCCCCAAAAAATTATCACAGCATCCCACTGTTCCAAAAATCTTGTTATAGATTCTAAAAGAGACAACCATCTCGTACTGCAATATTTCAAAATTTTATGAGATTTTGCATTCTGTCCCAAAATTTGTTGAGCACCTTTGTAGCTATGCTTCCGTTTCGAACTTTTCTCCAAATAAAAAGGCCCACCAGCGGCCGAGCGGTAAAGACGCTGAACACTGGTAGTTCGGTCCGAGGTTCGAATCCCGCGAACGGGCAGGATGCATGGGCGTTTTCGGGGTTTTCCCCATGTGTAACGTGTATACGAGCCAGTTTTCCTTAGAAAGTCCTCCACGAAGGCATCCCTCCCTTTAGGCAGATAGCCCTCGTGTGCTTTGCTATAATTGAATAACCAACCAACCAACCAAATAAAAAAATATATATCTATTATCAACATTTCAACTTCTGAGCCAATTAATTTTTCAGTAGCCTTTTTTGCAGCTATATGCAAGAAGTGGCACGGACAACCTCGGATGATTATACTTGGTTGATGCATTTTGATAAATGATGTTATACCTTTAAACTTTCCAATCATATTACTATCATTATCTGAAGAAAATGATAAGCAATATTTCCATTCTAAACATTTGTTTTTAAAGTTTTCATTTATACAATTAAAAATACCTTCTCCTGTGTTATTCATGCATTCTAAAATAAAAATCAATGACGTAATTATCACTCCCTTTTCTTTATTGTAATATGTTATAACCAATGGGTACAGCTTGTTATCATTACTTCCATCAGTACTTAGAGAAAATGATGTACTGCACACTGATTTTATAATATCAGCAACAGTACTTTCTGCAAGCGTTTTCACAATAGCAGCAGTTTTGGTATGACCGCAGCTAAATTTTTTTGCTATGGCAGAATCCGGAAACATCGTTTTGAAAAGCTTTCTGGAATGATCCGAAACAGAAAGCGGTAGATTATGTTCAATTAAAAAACTAACAAAATAGCATTCGGCTTTTATAGGATCTGTTTCATCATCTTTTATTAAGAAATTTGTTATTTCTTTAGATTTTACAGTGCCAAGTTCTATATGCTTTTGAGAAAACACATGCCGTTTACAGTCATCTTTTCCGCTATGAGCAACTGAGAAGTCTTTGTTGCATACACTGCAGTGTGCGTGATTCACAGAAATTTCGGACGCTTTAATGCATGGAAATTCTGAAGAAGATGAATCTTGAAATTTCTGCTTTGATAATTTTGGCTTTTTCGTTCAAGGTAGCATTATTAACAAAAACCTTCCACCTGAATCACAGTTCACAAGACACACGCTAAGCTCTTGCCGTAAACTAAACAATGGAGCCGAATG
Organism: Stegodyphus mimosarum; assembly: GCA_000611955.2. NCBI lineage: Eukaryota > Metazoa > Arthropoda > Arachnida > Araneae > Eresidae > Stegodyphus > Stegodyphus mimosarum. The sequence goes on from KK116486.1 coordinate 97,082, forward strand.
CAGCCCAAACACGCAGCAACGAGGAACGTGGGAGACAGACAAGTAGACAAATGTTTCGGGGGAACTATTGATAAGTCATTAACGGTTGGAGTTACTGCTCTACGATTGGCTATTCTTCAAAACCAGGAACGCACTCAACACGTGATATATGATAACACTAGTATTCAGCCAATCATCGGATGAATTAGTTGGTTTCGTTTTGCGTACTGGTTCTCCTGCTCTTGTTTCTGTTAAATCCGTAGTTTTTTCCATACTTTTCGTAGCTCGTAGTTTTTCATGAATTTCCGCAGAAACTACGGAGAATCCGTAGTAGTTGGAGTCTATGTATATATATATATATATATATATATATATATATATATATATATATTAACCATTTTTAAAGATACAAAGCTTGCAAGGAAATTATATGATTTCATTTATCGATAAAATTTATTCTAATGTGTTTCATTTGCCATTATGCCTATTAGAGTTTGAGCTATACAAAAGTGCATTCAAATATGCAGGGCATGTGGAGTATTGATAGAATGCTATTACACAACAAACCTCGTAAAATAATTAAAAAAAATAAATGATATTACCTTTTCAGCCTAGTTCCATAACATTTACAACTTTGTTAATTAAACTAATTAGTTATAACTTCTTAATTAATTTTAGCTATAAATATATTCATGTTATTAATTATTTATAGCTGTGAAATCATTTACAAATGCTAAAGATACTTGATAACTTTATTTTGAATTCCTCTGAAGTAAAATAAAATTTTGGTTACTGTAGCCACAATAATTTAAAACTGATACTCATGAACAACAGAAATTCACGATTATGAGCTGAGTATAGCGGCTGTTTGAATATGGTAAAGTGCACTAGGTGAATTTGTCTAAGAATCTAGGAAAGACCTTCTGTGGAGAATCTTATAAAGGAAACTAGCTCATATTTGCGACTGAATGTGATTACACTAGGTAGAATAAGTTTATTGAGAAATAGTGAGATACAATAGTACCAAAAGTCCGTTAAAACAACGAGGGTTTCAGTGAAAACTCAAACCTAGGTTTTCGTCTCTAGAGAATTAAATGCTCATTTCTTCTTATATAGCATTTCTCTTCTTTAACAGAAGTGCTCCTGTTATTGACGCAATACACCAGCGCATTTTAAAATCATTGCTATTTTCACTAACAGTTCTGCTTTCAAATAAAAGATCAATAACAGTTCTGCTACATTCTCCTGATTTCAGCCAAGAGCACCCTGCTTAGGCAAGTGGAATTTATACTTAGATCAAAAGAAACAAATTTACGCCACTGAATCACGAACTTTTGAATGTAATGGTCATAACAATGCAGAAGAAAGGAACAGTTCAAGTCTTTATCTGGCACTAAGAAAATTGTTCATTGGGCTTTATCCTATAATAGAATTCTATAAAGAAAGTTCAAATTTTATAAATAAAGTCAACTAATTCATCCTAGAAAGAAAACTAATTAATTAATTCTATGAAGGAAGTTAATTACAAATTGAAAAATATAAAATTATTGGCAACAAATTTAGTATCTGAGAACCGGGAAGGTATCCTAGACAGAAACTTGTTTATGGCATCTTAATGGAATTAAAACTCTTACCGATATTTAAATATATTCTTTTATGGTTAGATGTAAAGAATAGTATTGGAATAAATGGCTATCAAATACGACAAGCAAATTCAAATCTATATTTTGAAAATCCATGTATTTTTCTTGCAACTTAATTTTAAGCAGTTAAACCCAGTGCTTCTAACTGGGTGGCATTGGTGAAAAATACAATCAAATCTAACAAAATTTTGTGACAGCATAAGTCTCATCCTTATGCTGTCACAAAATTATACAATATATTAAATTACTGTGCTATGATAAGCAATTTCACTCCCCAACTCAACTCCTTTACTTTCATCTCAGGGGAGACTGACGCCTCAAGAAATCTCCATAACTTAAATAATAAATAAATCATCTCGTATTTTTTGCTCTTAGAATACTGTCATTATTCAAAACTGTAAAAGCACTTTGTATACACCTAGACTACATCTTAAGTACTTTGTAGAGTCATTTGGTTATTTGGAAGCAGGAGAGATGAAAAATGAGCAATGTCTTCTCCGGAACTCGAACCACTTACCTCTCGAATACGTGGCCGAGCGTGCTGACCACTACTCCAGAAGGTATGCTAAGAAGACGGGAGAAATACCTTATATACTTCCCCTTTTAAAGGGTGACTGGGGATCAGAGGACCCAATCCCAAAATCCTGGTGCTGGGGAATCCTCCACCACCTTTTTCAGCTCGGGCGTCACTGTAGAATCATTTTAGGATTATTCGAAAGAAGGAAATCAAAGAAATGAGCAATGCCCTCTGTGAGACTCGAACCTCGGACCTCTTTTGGTAACCTTTACACCACGAAGGCATGCTAAGAAGGCAGGAGAAAAACTTTATAACTTATGCATGACTAAATAATCTAACTTCGTGCATAATATTTTTATGTGTGCATATGCATACTGTCTGTGCTTTTAATGTTCATCGAATGTTCTTTTAATGTTCTAATGGTTCTAGATACAGAATAGAGCGCCCTGGGTTAACAACTATCGTTATATCGCTAACGCCAGAGCAAGGACCCACTCTGGCAGTATTCTGTTCTGTTCTGTGAATTTAACGCATCCTTCAAATACAGTATTTGTTTCTGGCTTTCTCTGGCGCAGCCTGCAAAAAAGGCCATAGGGGGACGTAAGTCTGTTCTGTGAGCCCCTTACATCACATCGCATCCTTCAAATACAAAAATCAAAAAAGCTTGATTATTTTTATATATGACGAAATTGAGCATTTTGACACAAATTTATGCAAAAAAGAAACATGAAAATAATTTTTTTTATTTTCCAAGTCAGCACAGCATTTTCGGTACACTTGTTGTTCAGTATAGTAATATTTACATACTGTACACGTATAAAACTTGTTTTAAAGTTTTTCAGATTATCCTTATTTGACAGAAGTAACAAGTACTGTACCATTTTTTTTAATTTCAGTAAGTTGCAAAAGCCGAGTCATCCACTTCATCGAGTCCGACATTGTCCATAACATTCTCTTGTCTCAAAACTCATAATGTACATGGAAGTAGTGAATACGTAAAGTGAAATTAATAATAATACAATGATGATAAATAAGTGCAGTTAAAAATTAGATGCTTACATAACAGCAGGAAACGGAATTTAATATACTATGGCAAATATTCAATTTAACGAAACATTCTAGTTTGGCTGTAGATAAAAGTATTATTTATTCTACCTCCATGGAAAAAGACCTCGAATAAAATATAAAATGCGTATTGTAGCCAACTTTTTGACGTTTCCAAATATTACACTTCGACGTATTTAAATCACAAATCGAAATAAATAAAGAAATTTAGAATGAAACTAAAAATGTGATAAAGTATATTACCAATGCAACATGATAACATGAAGAGATTAGAAGCAAATATAAATTAATAAGAAAGTGAAATGGAACAATGTATTTAAATATGAATGTAAATTGTTTTGGGTAACAAAATTTATGATAATAATAATATCATATCATTTGATCTGTCAAATGAATTTCGGTAGTTAGATTATATTGGCTATTTTATGAAGTTAAATTTTAATGAGTTGAGAAATAATATTATTTGCCTAAGTTGAACAAGATGATAAGAATGAAAATAATTTTAACCAGAATGACGTTTTTACATGTCTTCAGAACCAATTTTGAAGTGCCTGGAACAGCAAAACGATTCTCATCTAATCCATCATCTATATGTCTAAAAGAAATCAACGCTGCGCTCGAATATAAAAGAATGGTCTTCTTTGAGGCAAAGAAGAATTCCACAAGATAATTGAGACCTGCAAATTATTTAGATAGCCCTCGTACCTTTGCCTATGCGAATCGGACTCGCCCACGACAGCTACAGGTCAAGAAAGATTGCTTACTGCATTTCTTGCTTACCTTTCGTGTATTTATGAATAGCAACTAATTCTGTTTTATACTAGAGATATTTTGTTATTAAAGCACAAACTCACGTACAGGCCATACATATAATAAAACTTGAAGATTCCTGATTTGCGATGCTTTTGTATTTATTATATCAATTACATTTGTTGCATTGTTCATATTCGGGTTTCGTTATATATGTTCATATTTAGTAATCATTGAGAAAATGTATTTATCGTGTTACGTACGGGGAAAATGTTCACCGAATTCTTACTGAATATATTTACGCTTTCACTCATTTGAATAACACGAGGTACAAGGTAGAAGAAAATCTTATTTATTCATTAACTGTATTTCTATTCCTTATTGGATTTATGCAATGATTTATGAAAACTTTTATGCGCGAATAATCATTGTTATCAGATGAATAAATTGCCCCGTATGAAGGAACTAATGTGGCCTTTTTATAAAGTGCTACTTAAATAATCAAAAGTACTTACTTATTTTTTCTACATTTTGCAGGAGCATCCCCATGGTGGCTATGTGAGACTCCCTTATCCAAGAGAAGTAATGAATCTGTTCTCTGGAGGTAATGGAATTGCTCTCCTCTGGCTCGAATACAAGAAGTCCAGAAGTAGAAGAATGAGGTCTAGGAGTTCGGGGCATCTCTTGGAATTCGAGAATCACATGGTATTTCCTCTCTGGTATGGGTACTACCCGCATGCTGAGGATAGGATCGGGATTCTAAGAAAACAGGATACGATTGAGATATAGCATAGCCATTAAAGGTAGTTTAATATTTATAGTTTTCGTTTTTTATTATTATATTAATTGTTAATTTTCTTATCAATTTGAGCTACATTTCAATTACTAAATCACTCAAATGAGCTTAACACACAGATAAAACAACGTCATGAATCTCTAACAACAAGCTGCCCCCCCTCAAGCCCTTAGCAATAGACATCTGATTAAAGATATGGTATGGATTCAAGTTTTAGAGGGAAGATTTTAAAGATTAAGCCCCCTAGAAATTATGCAATGCAGGTCATAATAATTGTGTTGCACTGAATGATGTTTGATTTGTATATCATAATCTTACTCCCATTGTACTAAACAAATGCTCCAAAAAGAATCAGATTTTGAAGAGTTTCATAACAGAGGAATGTGAAAGCAAATGTTATGTGAAGCAAAGTTAGCGATTAGTTTCTTTCAGCAACAGCTAATCTTGATATTTGTATGATATTCTTGGAATACGGTTTGGTCATCAGAATGCTCAAGAGTTACACAAAATAACAACGAGAATGATACATCTCAGCGATTGCTTTCGATGAACGAAAATAGTTAATATAGACAGCATGAATATGGGGTTTGACGAACATGAAGTGATTTGCAGATGGAAGGGATCTATAATTAATGGGATACACTCACATTCTCATACAGTTCAGAAGCATATGAAACTAATATATCGGAACATGCTATTTTAATCCACTAATCTATCATTCCAATTCCGATAGCTTTGAATCCAACCCAGACTTAAAATCCGTGATGGCAAGCATCTCATCAGAGCATGAGAAAATCTTCATGTATCAAGAAAGTCTTTGGAACAGGTTAGCGAAAGATTAGGAAACTTTTCGTTAGCTGGCGCACAAAGAAATTTTTAAACTTTTATGCAACATTACCCTTTGTCACTACCATTTGCACAGCCGATAAAATAAACTGCCACTCAATCTATACTATATTATTCTGCATCTAGGTTATGCGACTATGCTCAAGAGTTACTACTTTGAAATATACATCTGATCTGTAAGCACTTGGAAATCAGAGCATCCTTCAAAATATCTGTTACGCATAACAGATACAGGTACAAACTAGATATAGCATAGCCACTAAATACAATTACTCAATGTTCTATTTCACTATCAGTTCCTTTATTTTTAACCTCTCGGTTGTATAAAATATAATAATTTTCAACTTTTATCGGTTTTTTAAACAATTATTTTTCAGTCTTACAGGAAGAGTGTGTATATCACTACTTCCATTCTGCATATTGTTAGAAAATATAGATTATGTGTCTCTGAAAAGTCATTTTTATTATAAACGAATATATGTGGTAATTATTTCAAGCTCTTATTTAAAAAAACTACAGTTTTCGGTTAATTTTGACGACTGTTGAAGAAGAATATTTTTCTTCCCTTATTAAAAATTTCGTTCTTCTTTTAGAATTGTTTATGGTGAAGTACAAGAGTCTGTAAAATATTTATATTAATATATTAATTTTCTATTAAGACTCACAAAATAATATTTTGCTAAATTGGAAGTAATATCACATTAGTTTCGGATTTGATATCTCCATAATAGAACTGATCAGCCGAAGACAACAATGAAGAAATGAAAAACGATAAAAATCTCTTAAATGGGATAAATCTGTCACTCCAAAAACTATATCCTTAAGTACAGATGAATTAAAGACTGAACTCCATATGTTTAATTATAAGTGTACATGATGTTAAAACATGAAAATGAAAGTAAAAGTAGTTCTATTATAAAATTCGTTGTATGTTTTTGCTCAGCGAATTTTATTACTAATTTCCAAGAATTTGTTGTAATGTAATTTGTATTTTTTTTCTTTGTAATAACTTAATGATCCAAAACCTGAAAAAAAATTATTTTGAATGAATGCAAAGATTACGAATGTAAGTGCGATATTCGAAGTCATCAGAAGAATTATCAGAATAATGTATGAGATAAAAGCAGTTTGGCCACTTTTCCAAAACAAAGTAACAATATTCAAGCTACTTAGAAAGACAGATATTAACTTTTATGTTAGTTCATAACCATACGCAGCATTATCAAAGCTTTAAGCTTCTTTCTGAACCCTTCTTGTTCCATAAATTATTTGACTGTAACTGTCATACAGTTTTCGGATTGAAGTTTGGAACCTGAAGTAACTTCTGTGCCAAGAATACCTGAAGTCTTTTCATGGCATCTGTGCCAGGAGTAAAATTTGATGAGAAGTCATCACTGTAATTTTTCTTTTTAAAGGTACGATGAGGAACTTAAAGTAGATATAAAATTTAAATTATTTGGTGCAAGAACTTCATGGGCAAAGCGTTTTGGAAAGGAACATCACAGACAAACAAAAAAAAAATGAATTAACTGACGGTGAAGTATTTTACTTTTGTTTATGTTAAATCCATATAAAATGATTTTAAGACACGAAATTCATTTTTATGAAATTCGTTTAAGGTAAAAGTCAAGGTTATGCGTTGAAACACAAATTGTGTTAACAAAGCAAATGGTCTTATTTTGAGAACAATTAAAGAATTTCATTCATTGCTTGAGTAAGTTGCCAAGACTGGGCGACATCCAGATAATTTTAATGATTTGTTTTCTTAGACGCTAACAGCACTGAGATACGGAAAGTCAAGAGAAAAAGAAAACTGAGATAAAATTAAGTGAATACACCAAGTTTTAGGCATACGAAGTAGCAATTATCCAACAAGATAGTATTAATTCTGCAGCATTTATATTTCGTGGTAATATTGGAGAATACTTAATGGAAGAAGAATATTTCAAATGAAAAATGTTTTAGTAAAACTTCTATCTCTTGTAGAAATCCTATAAATTAAGGTATGGTTTGAAAAAAAAATCATCTGTCGAAGTGATTATGCCTTCTTAGAAACAATTCTGCAATATTAGTACGCAAAGTAGGATTTCCTTTTAAGGCAATTTGATTAAGATTTATTTATAAAAGTTTAAAAAATATCAAATCTTTTTATTGTCAGCTAATTACAAAAGAACATTAGAAGAATTCCAAAATTATCTATTAGCGTATATGTGAAACATATAAAGTTTTATTTTAAAAAGCTTATGAAACTTTTATAGCAATAGCTAATGTATTAAAGGCAGAGTAATAATGATTTTTTTAATCCTTGTCAACAATTATTAAATGTAAAGCATTATTCCGTAGCCGAGATACTTTATGTATAAAGTTAGTTAATTTGTTTGATTAATTATGACGAAGCACACGATGATTATTTGCCCAAGGAGAAGTTTGCCATTCCTGAAGAAGTTCTAAGAGAAATTGATTTCCTCATCCATTATTGGAGAAAACCATTAAAACGAACGCGCAGTCAGATTATTCACCAGTATTTAAAGCCTAATGTAACTCTTAATGTTCAGTGGCCATATCTGCTTACCTTCTAGTAGCCCATTACAAAAAAGCAGATATGCCCTTTATTCATTTTGCAGTTGATTATGTAAATAATTTAACATTTATTTTTATAGCCATTTTTAAGAAGCATGCTATTTTGAAATAGTTCATTTTTTAGACTGGTAACCAATTATTCGACTTTTATTTCAAAGAGAAAAAAACTTAAAAATTGTGATTCATAATCAAATTCCAGCCTAACACTAGAAAACGGCGTATTCTTGTCACTTTCAAAGTGTGTGATTCGGCAGTAGTAATTATGATAAAATTCATAAGTAGAAAAGACGTAATATTAAGCTTTCTGGGACGATAATTTATAGAACATTTAAAGTTGAAAAGGAGTCGCAAGATTTAAAATAAATTATCATAAAATTAAAAATAAGAATATCTACTTGTACATAGATACGTACATACGTACATATGCAAACTAAAATTCAATGGAACTTCCGATCAGGAACGTCTTACTTCACGAATAATTCAGTTCACTAACAAATGACGAATGTTGTCAGGAGTTACGAACATTCAAGTCACAAATATATGACTTTCAAAATTGTTTTGAGATAACTTGTGCCCCATCATTAACCATCAGACACTTCTAGAAATATCATTTTAGTATTTTCCATAGTATAAATCTCATTAACAAAGTCTTGCAGCAAGTGATCTATATGATCACGAATTACGTTTGAAGAAAATTATTGCCAGATTGGGAGAGATTTAAGACTTTTTTCGTCTACGATATTGTGTCTCTAAGCAAAACCATGGGCTTGGAAGTTATCAACGAAGACATAGTTACCAAACGACCACAAAAATGAGCTCAACAAGATAGATCTGAAACAATGTTAGTTACTAGAGGCAGCAATAAAAAAAGTTACTTTATAAGTTTAATACTTTGGAAGTCTATAGTTACTTCGAAAGTAGCAACAAAAGGTATTTCTACTTCCAAAGTAACGTTTTTCACAATGTTTGCGGAAAAAGTTTCTTCTTGAGAATAAAAGAAAATGATCTTAGTTCTCTGATCCGCAAAACATATACAAAATTGAGTAAAATGGAAAGGTTTCAATTATGAAAGTTAATGGAAAGTTAAAGTTAAATTAAAGATGAAACATTAATGGCATCACTCTAACAAAGCAGAGTCAGGCTATAGTATAAATATTATTTCAGTGATAGCATTACTTCTCACTTTGCAAACATTTTAAAACGTAGGCAATGCCAAATCACATGGAATAGTTTTGAATAAAACAGTGAATATCAGAGTCGAATAGCGCTTAGAGACAAAAAAAGGTAAAAGAAGGTATTTCTAAAGACAGCTGCCTGATGTTTTTATGGAAGAGAATTTTGTTTTCAAACAATAACATATTCTTCATCCTTTTTCACTTACCCTGTACACTATGTTTTGTATAGGTGCATTCATACTAAGTAAAGCGTCATTTATTTTATCTGTTTATTCCTGTTTTATATTTACTAATCCCAATCAATTGTCGAAACAACATCTTCTATTTGGCGTATATTTTAACCAATTTGAAGCTCAATATGTGCATATCGATAATAACCTATCAGTTATATATCGATAATAACTGATAGGTTATTATTGATTGTTTCAATTATAATTAATTGATAACAACCGATTTCAAGTTCAACATGTGCAACTACCTCATCATCAGGAGGAAAGAAATCTAACAAATACAGGTCCCTCACCATCAGGAGAAAAGAAATTCTGCAAAAAAGGCAGCTGTATTCAGCTTTTTTTCTTGCAGAATTTCTTTTCTCCCGATGATGTGGGACCTGCACCTATTTCCCTTGAAATCAAAAGTCTTGGTTAAAACACTTGCCAAATAGAAGATTGTCGCTTTGCCTAATTTTATGAATTACTTTGTTGCGTTTTTCCTCTGTCTTTACTGTTGTAAAATCTAAGTAAGCTATCATCTGCGGTTCAGGAACAATTGAATTCATTTCAAATTAACTTTTTGGTGGAAAAGTGCTGTGGATTAAAAACATTTTGGTTTCCGACGCCGTCAGAAAAGAGTCAAATTTATCAACCGAAGTTTTACTGTACTGCCATGTAGAATGTTTCTAAACAACGAGGAATATTTACTCGAGCTTAGCTGAAACATGTTAAATAAATAGGAAGTGTGAAGATCACGAATTCTACGGGCCGAAGAGATATTTCTTTATTCAAATTAAGGCCATCGGAAAGTCATGCAAATATTTAATTTTTCTTCTTAAATTACAATAATCACTGCTACGCAATCTGAGAAAGCAATCGTTAAATGAAATTAAAATTCGTCATGGATATCTTTCTATTTTAAACATTTTAGCATTTGTTTCTGAATTCCGTTTCCAAATATAAAATATTATTATAAAATTTTATGTTTAAAATTAGAATCCATTTTTAATGCAGATGAGACCTTGAGGAAAAAGTCAGAAATTTTGTAATCGAGTTATACATTGCATGGTATTTGAAATATCTTTTATTATACTAATAACAGAAAACTTTTGCACATTCATTGCAAAATATTGTCGAAAAATATTGATTGTTTTTAAATGTTCTTGTTTATACTCGGATGAGAACCGGTTGATATACTATCTGCTGCAATCTAAATAAATGATATTATGCCTAGCTGATTGACAGTAACTTAATTTTATCAAGAGGTTAATGTTGCTTTTTACGCAGTGAATAAAAATTGGTAAGAAGTGGATGTTAGTCGACTTTTAAATTGCTCAGTTTTTATATACTCATAACCTGAGCCCTTTTATGATAAGGATATTAAGCATAAGTAATGGCAGCAATTCCCAAAACTTGGACTAAAACTATAGGCATTTGTAATGCAAAAAATTCTGAAATAAATGCCAGTTTCATGCTGAATATTATAGTTTATGTAAATTTGGATATAGACATTTTGCAAAATTTTTGTCAAAGAACTGCCATTTAAAAAAACAATTACTATAATCCATAATAAACCGATTTTCAGCTTTTGTAATATAATCAACCATTTTCATCATTCGAATCGATTTATTATTGTAGCAAGTTAACATGATGCAAGGAAGCAGCGTATTTCATTTATCTAAAATTCTAGGCTACATGCAAAAAGTTTACAAGATAGCATTTGTAGGATCTCGTCGAAGGCGGGGGGGGGGAGGGAAGGATTAAAAAAACAGGTGATGTCCAAAGTCTGTAGAGACATAAGGATTAGGATTTTTGATTCTGAGAGAAGTGAAAAATGAGCAATGCCCTCGCGAGGACTCGAACCTTGGACCTCTCGAAAATGCGGGCGAGTGTGCTGACCATTACAAAACGAAGGCCTGCTAAGAACGCGGGAGAAATATCTTATACAGTTCCCCTTTTAAAGGGCGACTGGGGATTAGGAGAGCCAGTCGCCAAATCCTGGTGGTGAAAAATCATCATCCAGTACCTTTTTTAGTTCGGGCACCACTGTAGAAACATTAGGATTTTTGATGCTGAGAGACGTGAAAACTGAGTATTGCCCTCGCCGGCACTCGACCCTGGGACCATCGAATACGCACCGCGTGTACTGACCATTACACCACGAAGGCATGCTAAGAAGGCGAAGAAATACCTTATTTGTGCCCATTAGTCGGATGTTAAAGTTCTCAGAGGATTTCTTAGTGCAGGGTCGGAATTGTTGCGCAAGAAAAACAGCCTTGTTGCCTCTCCTGCTCTCACTTGGCTTTTCCGAGCAAGTCTTTCTCAAATTAGATAGAGAAAAGTCCGATGACCGATTATTGGATATCCGACAGGCCTGTGAAAATTTCTATGAGAATTTTCAAGCTCCAATTTGGGATGTGGTTCAGGATCTCTGCATATAGGTGTTCAGTGACAGGCAGTCGATACATAACAATACACCTATAAACCGATGCGTGGGAATTTGAAAATAAGGACTCTCACTTTCCTGTTTTTCTAAGGATCGAAAAAATGCTTCTCCATCGGACCACCGTCAAACGAAGCACAGAGTCACGAACGTTACGTGATGACGGGAACTTTCAGCTTTCCCAAGAAATTGCAAAGTGGTCGTTAGAAAGTAACCTTTCAGAGAATTTCGGGGCGGTTAGGAAATAGCTAAAGAATTTATCTTACTAATGAATTATAAAAATTAGAAAAAATAGAAATAAAAAAGGAGCACTTTTGTTTATCATAAAACTATAAAAAATTGGAAATTAAAATAAATTCTTAGAACTTTTAAAAATTAAAATAGCAAAGACACATAATACTATTGCAGTATTGTACGAGAGTAAATAAGAGTTTATCCGCAGCCTATCTTTTATTTTACATGAAAAACAATAGAAGGAAATAAACGTTTCATATTTTCAAATATAATCCTCCACCATTTTACAATGCCCTTGTTACAGCATTCTGTGCTCCTGAATACTGCTTCAAAATAAAATATTTTTAATTGATGACGCAACCGCATGCGCCGCTTCTTGCGCATGTATATCTGAAGTGAATTGGCAACCTCTTAAGGCACCCTTTAGGTAAATCAAACAAATGAAAAGTTGCAAGAATTTGGTTGTGCGTGGGATGATCCAGTGTACCAATTCTTCAAAAGAATAGAAGCTCAGTGTTCCCGCCGATTAAAAAAATTTTGGTCTTCGGTGACAGGCTTCAGAAACGATGTCATACAAACTTTGGAACTTTTGACTAAAATCAAAGTCTGACGTCAATAATCTCGCACGGAACCATGGTTGATTTGATACTGAATCACTAGGTCGTCAATGATCCCAGTCGGTTGCTAAGAATCACAATGAGCACTTGTTCAGCATTGTCATCTGTAGTTACTATGCTTAAATGTCCAGTTCTTTCCTTGACTGTGTCGCTTCTCTGTCATTTCTGATCACCTATATTCATACATATGGCCTGGAAGTAAAACAATAGAGCTAACGATCGTCCTAAATTTATGTACAGTCAGTTACAGATTTCTTTCTTTTTCCTTGATGTAAATGATCAGTGGTGCAACATATATATATATATATATAT
>KK116486.1:110270-163884 GCA_000611955.2 Stegodyphus mimosarum
TTTATCCCCGTATTTAGCATTTTATTTACTTATATTTCGTTTTGTATTTTGATAGCTTAAATAACACATTTTTGATAGACAGTAATTTATAATAACCTTTTTTTACCTGATATTTCTTTGATGTATTTTCATATATTATTTAATTTTTGATGTATTTAAAATATCTGAATATGAAATGCGGCTTAAATGTGAATGAAACATGTAGAATTGTGTTTTTAACAACGCCCTGTAATGCAAAATTTGTGATTTTATTTATTTTGCACTCTATCTTGTATATTAAAAATAAAATTTAATTTAAGGCTGAAACCTTTAATACGTTTACATATATATATTTTATACTACCAGTTTAATAAATAAAATGCTTTTCTCCACCATATAATGCAGCTAAACATTGATTGCGAAATTTCTAACTTAAGAATCATCATACCTAAACAGAATGATGAAATTTCCTTATGACATATAGCATGAAATCATCCAAATTTATAGAAACGGTAAGGTACTTTTTTGATATTTTGATATTTTTTCTTTTTCTGCTATTAAATGTTCAGAAAAGAAATGCAGAAAGAAAAGACAAATTTGATTTGGCTTCAGTTTTATTTTTGCTTATGAGGAAATTTTTTTCTGTCAGCTGGCAACTTTAGGCATCAATAGCCCAAAAGGGACTTAGTCCCGAATGGATTATTATATTCGAAACGGCATTTTGAGTTCAATCATTATAAACGGAGTATCATGTCGAATGTCTAGTTACTAAACTTTCAGTGTGGCTGCAGAAGTAAATGCAGGAACCAGACAGGAAAAGGGTTAAAAGAGCCCTTTATTAGATTCTTTAAAATTCACAATGCGTCGACTTGAAGGTAACAAAATACGCCTTGCTCGGACTTAACTCAAATAACAAGAACTAAACTTAAAATTCAAAAATATTAACAGAATAGTAGAAGTTTCCTCAGAGCTCAGAGAATCTTATTACCTAAAACCGCGTTGAGTCTAGTGGCAGCAGAATAAGAGCAATTACATCACAGCAATAAATACAGAATGAGAAGCTCACGCTACAGAGGTACAGTATTTTCCCTTTTAGAGCTCAGAATTTAAACATTTTTCCCCTACTGATCGAAATTGCATTCCTTCACGCGCGCTACGAAATTCACATATTCTGGCATTGACAATTAGGGGAACGAAAGGTTATAGGAAAGAAAGCATAAACTTAACTGATTAGTGAAAATAAATATAAATCCCCACACACTTTTCAAATTGTTGCAACGGAATATTATCTCCTCGTATTATATTTAAGGAAATTAAATAACGAAGAATCTGCATGAATGTATGCATGTTTTTCGCATTGTGAAAAAACAACGGTATCTCAAATTTTGAATAACACAGGGCACCTGGAACACCGAGTTTTGAATTTCGAATTTATATTATCGTCTATTTCATATTTTGTAAAATTTTAACGAAATTTGATAAACAAACTCAACCAATAATATTAAAAAAGAGTGTGTTTAATGATGCAATTCCCAAAATATATTTTGTCATCCATATTATCTGATTTCTCACTGTCAGGTCAATAAAGACTGATTCGCAGAATTCAGAAATATTATGTTTTTGCTTTACGAATAAATGAGTATGGGTCAATGTTTATCAATATTGGCAATAAGTCAATCTTTATTCGATTTCGGTTATCTAGTCTACACATTATACACAGAAAAGAGTACACATTTCTTTATTTAAGAAATGTAACTTATTGTGCGATTCTCATGTTTCCTGCTCCAGTAATTAAAAGTTGTATAATCTTTGTTAAGCTGTAATTTGATCACAAATCAAATTGAAGCTTTATTTATTTATTTTTTTTTCAAACTTAGGAAAAAATAGTATTTCCACTTTTTCAGCATGAATTTTAAATAAATGTATACAGTTTACTGGATCTGGTAATGGTATATTTTAGTCTTTAATCCTAAGAGACGTGAAGCGAATTATCGTTATGTTTGAGAAAAAAGTTTTGAGATGGTTGAAATAAGATTTTTATTTAAACAGAATTTAGAACATAAGTACGCGATCTAACGACACAATACGACAACTCGTGATGATGCAAACGAAATAGTCTATTCCAAATGAACTTCGAACAGTAGTCAAAGACTACACTATTAAATACTACACTAGAAGCTGATTCACTCTATCAGACTGTAGGGATTAAAAGTGCAGACAATTAGAGACCGCAAACCGAGTAGTAACAATTATTAGAGCTGGCCGTGAGCTAACCGCGTGGCGCTCACGTGATGCCAGAAACATTTTCTTCGAATCCAAAATCTAAGCTTTAAATACTCACTATTAATTTTTCATTCTATTTTCGTTCTGATAAGGAATACGGAAAACGAAGGTCTAGTAAAGGTGAAATCAAAATAACTGGTTAATTAACATAAGATTTCCTGTAGATGAGTAATGATTATTTTATCATTTTAAGTAATATACCATAAATCTTATGAATTGAGACTAGAAACATCTTTAGCAGTGTCTTTCCAAATTTTTGGGACATTACATCACATTACATAACGTAAAACAGACAGACAAATTATAATCTACACGGCCTGGCAACTGTTGCCATTTCGAGACATAACATCGCTAATTTATCTTTTACGTCGGGTGTGGCAAGTAACTAATACCCATAATGCTGGTACCCGACGTCTCCAGTATTTGTTTTATTTATAAAAGTAACTGCTTAAAATAATGATAGATTTAGAAATAATGAGTGCTAATCTTAGTAGCTCACACATTCCTATTGGTTGTAATAATACATGGTAAGATAAATAATGCATTTAAATTGTAACATATACGTCTGTATCATTATTGTAATTAAGGAATTTTCTTACCCCATATATTTTGTTCGTTGCGTCTTGTCGTTGGGGTTTTTAGTATATTAAGAAACTGTTTTAAAAAAGAGATAGTTTACAAAACGAGGGGCAGGAGAAACAAAGGTACAAAATATAAATAGCTTATTACTGAAATTCAGAAACAAAAATTATTTTGCCTCTTATGGAGTAAATATTTAGTTAATATAAATTAAACTTGACAATGATGCAATACAAAAGAAAGAGAATCATTTATGCATTGAACAGGTTTCTATACTTCAGAGCTGATTTGAATGCGCTCTAGTAGTCAAACTTGCAAGACAAAGGTTTGACATTTTCTCAAATAAATATATCCTTTTTTATTTAGCTTACTTACGAAGAATCATAAACAATTGAGTTTTGTACATAAATTATCTGTCGTATACTAGAATAAAATACAAAAAAGCCATGCTTTTACAATCATTCATTGACTTAAAAATTTTCTACAGAGAACTGTTACTAAAAAAAGACCGTTATTGTCTCTGTCGGAAATCGCATACAACCATACGCTCTCGCATACAGCCAGATGACTTGCAGTTTCTTTTACAAAGAAAATGAATGACGGCTTCTAGTATTATTCTGATTTGCATGAATTTGAGTTTTTCTGCGGTAAATAGAACATTAGAGGACTTTTTCTCTTGGAACTAAGTTGCAGTCGTCAATCAATTAACTCGTGTCTGACACTACTGATAAACCTTTTATTGCTGGCATCAGAGAAAGATGGTCATGTTCTACTTTGTTTCTGATTGTCTCAACTATAAAAAATAATCAACAAAGACCCAAGGTCTTTAGTTAAAATATTACAGAACAGAACTTTTCTTTTAAACTGATTTTG
Source organism: Stegodyphus mimosarum (assembly GCA_000611955.2). Lineage (NCBI taxonomy): Eukaryota > Metazoa > Arthropoda > Arachnida > Araneae > Eresidae > Stegodyphus > Stegodyphus mimosarum. The sequence goes on from KK116486.1 coordinate 113,985, forward strand.
GGAATGTACGTTTAGAAGAAATGTTGTTTGTTATACTTGGGATCGAGGGTTGTACTACATACAACCTTCGATGTAGTAGTATGTTATGTAGTACCAGCCATAGTAGATGTTATGCGTACTATGATTTCATGATATAAACGCAAATTTCTGATAATGATGGAACACATATACGGATTTATTGATAAGAAGACCAATAATGGTAGAAATGTTTAGTATATTGGTAAGAATGCCTATAATAGGTAAAATGGTAGGAAAGTTTCTTCTGAAATAATTTTACAGAACGGGTATTTTAATTTATTAACCAATGAATACTTTAAAACTTGTTAGAATATTTTTAATACACTCACGTTTGTGAAAATTGCAACACCATGAAGGACTTACGCGAGTCAGCTGAAATTTTCAGGAAATGCAAAGTAGCGCATGATATGCAAATGATTAGAATTGCAAATCCGTAGCGCATGCGTATGCTGAGCAGCGCCCTCTGAACGGCTGATGGATCCGAATAAATAGACGGCTGTAGCGAGGCGTGTATGGTTATCGGTGGTTATCTGCTAGTGGTAAACGTTAACTCAATCTGTACTTATGCCTCGTCGACGAAAGAGAGCGAGATTTGAACAACTTACAGAGTTTGAACGAGGGAGAATCATCGGCCTTCGTGAAGCTGGATTGTCGTATCGTGCAGTAGCCTCTCGTGTGCAGCGTAACAGCAGCACAGTGATGCGCGTTTGGAAGCAGTGGACGGACGAGTGTCGGACAACTCGGAAATCCGGGAGTGGACCCCGAAATGTGACGTCAGCTCGCGATGATAGACACCTGGTCCGCATGGCGCGGACGGACCGTACAGCTTCCTCTAGACAATTGGCAGCACTGTGGTCAATAGCTACAGGTGTTTCATTGTGTGCTTCATCAATTCGTAGACGTCTGCTGCAGTGTGGACTGCGCGCACGGACTCCTTTATACAGGATCCCCCTAACGCACGACCATCGCCGCCTGCGGCTACAATGGGCCAATCAGCATAGAGACTGGCGTGCTGATTGGCAGCATGTCGTGTTTTCTGACGAATCCCGCTTTAATTTGTGGTACCATGATGGCCGCATTCGTGTCAGACGCTATGCCGGTGAACGCCACCTTCCGGAGTGCATTATCGAACGCCACAGTGGACGAACACCCGGAGTTATGGTCTGGGGCGCCATAGCATATCATAGACGATCTCAATTGCTACGAATTGTGGGCAATCTGAACAGCAACCGGTATATCCGTGAAGTTCTACAGCCCGAAGCTGTTCCCTTCCTTCAAAGCTTGCCAGGCGCTGTATTTCAACAGGACAATGCCCGCCCTCATACTGCTCGGATTGTTAAATCCTTCTTTGCAGCGCAGCAGGTACAGCTTCTTCCTTGGCCTGCGTGTTCCCCGGATATGTCGCCAATTGAACATGTGTGGGATGTCATTGGTCGGCGTCTTGCTCGTGATCCTCGTCCTGTTGCGTCTGCAGACGAACTTTGGGTACGCGTACAAACGATATGGAATGCTCTTCCTCAGTCAGACATTCAAACTTTGTTTGACTCCATGCCACGTCGTGTAGCAGCACTTATTGCGGCGCGTGGTGGCCACACAAAATACTGATTCTGATCTCTTGTTCTTGTTTGTTTGCTTTGAACATTTAATCATTTATTTGTACCACTACCACTCAACTGTGTATTAAATTGCATTCAATTATGACGATTCCTTCTTGGTGTTGCAATTTTCACAAACGTGAGTGTAATTTTGATATGAAAAGCAACAAAGCATAGCTACAAAAGAGAGGTCTTCATGAAGTGGCGCTTTCATAACGGTGTCGATCTTCATCCAGGTTGTCTGCCAATACTTTTTAACGCAAAAGCCTTTATGATAAAGTCTCCAGTATAAATGCTCGGAGTAAAATTCTAGCATATTAAGAAGCTAAGTTTTTTATTTCAAAAAAAGCAACTAACATGATAATGTTAGCAGTCTTATGCAAACTGGGTTTTAGTTTATTCCTTTAAACGACAAAGAAAATCCCGCTTTTACCAGTCTGCTTGGCATAAAGTTACAAACAGCTGTATTTAAATTGCCTTTTCAGGTTGAAGCCGTATCTTAATAAAAGAGCTGGTACCTTTATATCTGGGTCACCATTATTAAGGTCTCTGTTGGGGCTTACTCTGGCTGATCTGCGTTAGGGTTCTGCGTTAGGGTTTTTTTTAAGTTAAAAAACATTTGTCAAAGTTTTGCAAATTTTTTCGAAAAGGTATTCGCACCTTTATCCCCGAGCTTCCAGGAGGCTAGCGTTCGTGAAGAATTTTCAGTTGGAGAACTCTGATTGAGCTCATAATAATGTGTCGGTACGCTTGTACATTCTAAAAGTTAACATACAAAAAAATTATACTTGCGAAGAGTGCATTGTTGCTGCCCAATGCAGCAGAAGTAATCTGAATAATCAAAGTTCAGAAAGCGTGAAACACTGTTATCTCAACAGTCCTTTATATGCAGTATTCATTGTATTTCATAGTTAACATTGTTAAAGCAATGTTGTCACTTTAGACCCAACAGTTATTTATAGATATGCTAGATTTGGAAGAAAAACTTCAGTAACAAAGCATTTAAAATAAAAGTGTGAGGTTAATCTTTTTAGTTCTGTTTCGAGTTACATAACAGCGATAAAGGCTAAAAAATATTTTAAATAATTATTTTTGAGAAGTAAAAATAACAATGTTTTTAGAAGCCAAAATTTTACTCTTTCTAATTCTCAATTATACTGCAATGTGTTTAAAAATTTTACTTTTCGAATCAAAGGTTATATCTTCACAGAAATCGCTTTAATGTAATTTAAAAAAATGCCAGCTTTTGTAAATAACATTTATGAAATCAAGTTGTTGAAACGCTAATCAAACTTCACATTAGCACTTCATTTAAATGATGAGGGGAGTGGTATTCTTGAATGATCCACAAAATAAAAAATAATAAGCAGAATATAAATAAATACATCAAATCTATCAATTTTGCTTTAATTTATTGGATATTTAGAAATAATTCTTTCAGAAATTAAAACCTATTATTAAGAAAATCACAAAGCGTATAGAATTATTATACATTCAAAAGCGCGATAGAACTAGGCTTTCGTCCAAAAATTTTTGATAGTCTTACCCTGAATTTTTGTTTTGCGATTTATTACTCACATGTCAGAGGTAATTAAATTAGAAACTTTCCTTGAATAAAATAAAACACAAAACAGCACTCTCAGAGCTGTTGAATAGAATGAGCCAGTAGCTAAAAAACATTCTTCAAAGGGCAAAGAAATTATAGCCATCATATCATTGTATGATGGAAAAGCAACTCAAAGACTAATTGCCTATGGAAAGGAAGAGAACCTTTCGAAGACAATACAATAACTTCTCTTTCGTAAAGAATATTTTCAGGGAAAATGGCTCGTTACACATGACGAAAACCACGAAAACTCCCTCGCAGTTAGCTCGTACGTCTGAAATCGAAACCCAGTCGAACTAGCATTGTTCAGCGATTTACTGTTCCACCTCTAGTGAGCAGCCCTTTAAGAGACAAATTAGGCTACTCATATCACACAGATCACACCATCTGTTAATTATAAAGGCAGAGATATATAGAGAAAGATATAAAGACAAAGAGATAAATGGGGTGGCATAAAAACTACTCCATATATTAGTTGTAGAATGGCAGTTTTGATGTTTTTCGGGTGCTTACTGCAACTCTTATAGTACGATATATGTCCTTCGCCGCACAGGGTGCACATTGCTGGTTTTCCATCCTCCTTTTTCTGAGGGCAAGTGCAAGTTTAATGAAACTGCGTGCATTTTAAGCACCTAGATTTGTAGTTGCAGTGATCCCGTGAGTGTCCGTACCTCTGGCACTTATGGCACTAAACGGGCCCCGGTTTAGATCGGTAAGTCTCGATTGCGACTTCGAGTCCTCTGAGTGTTTTAACTCTGTAAACTTTCTTTCCTTCTATGGATTTTTTAAGGTCTACTTGCAAGATAGGGATGTTAACTAATTGAGAATTTCTTACCGAGATAAGCTGTTGAACTTTTAAAGCTGGAATATTTTTGCTGACTAATTCTTTCTGAATAAGCTCCGGGTCTGTGTTGTTTGGGAGTTTTTTAACAACTACTTTGAGAGGTCTTTCAGAATTTAGCTTAAAGCTATGAAATTGCGTGACTATTGTTTGGAAATATTTTGTCATAAATCGATAATGATCAGTTTCGTAGAGTTGAATAATAAGGGATCCGCTTTTCATATCGCCGCGGTAATTAGTGATATTATTCTTTTCAATTTTATCTTTTATGGCTTCCCAGTTGCCTGTGAAATAATCAGAAACTATGGGCGGGATGTTAACGTTTGGTTGATAAGGAGTTTGCGCAGGATCTTCATCATCCATGCAGTCATCTTCTGCTAAATCAGCGAATTTATTAGATTGTTTAATTTCATTATGAGTTGAAGTTGCTGGTGGTCTTTTTACTGAATTTCTTGTTGAAGTAAATCCATCACTGTCAGTAAAGGCACGTTTTTTTGCCAGCTGGATTTTCGTGTGATGTTGGACGGGCCACTATCAACTGTGGTATTAGAAGCTTTTATTCTCTCATTAGATTTTATCTCTGAAGAGCAATCTTGAGATTTTTGTAATTCTTCTAGGAAAATTTTTATGGTGTTTAATACGGTATCATAATCCTGTGCTTTTTTGACGGGGATTAAATTATTCTTTTCAGGATCTTCATTGTGAATTTGCGAATTATTAAAGAACTTCGCCATTTTGATTGAGTTGATACTTCGGGTAACAGATTCAATTGTCGAAATCCGTATTCCTTCAAAATTTAGCTCTTTAGTTTCCATGGTGCGTAAATTGGATAACCATGCAAATAGTTACTAGGTGCAAAAGTCAATATACTCACAATTGGTCAAGTTGAGCCTACAATCCATTGCGAAAAGCGCAGTAGCAATCTTAATACTCATAGAACACTGTCTGACTGGAACTCTTAGATTCCTCTCTATAGAAAAAGTATATTTCAATGATTTTATTCCCTTTGCAATCATCATTTAAAATAACAATTTTCCTATGAAGTTGATTCAGCGCCTTTCTTTTATGTATTAGTTTAAAAGGGTTTGCTAAGGCTAAGATTAAAGGAAATGAAAATTGGATTTTTAACTTTGTTGATTCTTATGAATGAGAACGTAGTTTTAATTACACGGACTTGAAAATATTAATGTATGCTGTGGGTAATAGAGCAGTTGAATGTGCATGCATTTTTCATGTATTCCATGTATTTTTCATGTATTTTCATATACTGGAACATTTTTCTGAGATTTAGGTTAAGTCAGATTATTTGAATATGCCAAAATTACGGGAGCTATCTGCTTAAGAAAAGACATGCCTTCGTGGAGGTCTTTCTACAGGAAGCTGGTTCGTATTCACCTTAAACATGAGGAAAACCAAGAAACCCAATATGCAGCCAGCCCCTTCGCAAGTGTTCGAATCGAAGTAAAAGTGGAACTGCCAGTATTTAATGGTCCATCATTCGGCCACTGGTGGGTCATTTCTTTTCTGAGTGAAAAATAATAGGAAATAAAAGATAAATTTATGAAGTTAGGTTATTCTTATTTATGAAGTTAGGTTATTAGTTCTAGTATTTGAGCCTTCACACATAAATTTCCCATTTTCCCGTTATCGATACTTATTTTATATCCTTCAATTATGCCCTTAGAAATAAAAGCGCAGATATCTCAGGTCATATCATTCTCATTTAAAATCATTTAAAAGGCATTCACATCTCATTTAAAAATAGCATACGTAATTAGAAGGAAATAATATAAATCTAAACTAAACAACATCACATTTTATAGCTAAAATCATCTGCATGAACTCTATTATTCAGCTGGTAACATCCAGCTCGCAATATGCATTTTCAAATAATATGCTGTTTAGCCTCGTTATCCTTTTTTTCTAGTTGTGTAAAGTCATTAGGTTATTTCTTTGTCAGGAAGTTGAAGAAATGAGCAATGTCCTGGCCGGGACTCGAACCTCGGACCACTACACCACGAAGGCATGCTAAGGAGGCGCGAGAAATACTTTCGCGTTCAGTGAAAGAGATAGCAATACATTTCGGGATCTTCGTGTCATGCATTCTCACCGAGCATTCAATTTTTTATGGAGCTCTTCAAAAGGTTATACAACAGGCTAATATTTTAATAGTTGGTAATTTGCTCATGAGTATTAATTAATATATAGATAAGCAACTGACGAATCAAAAGGTTTGATTGTTTAGGTTCGATTTCAGGTTCAGCAACTACCAAGAATGTTTTGTTCAGTGGGTATTATAGCAATAATAATAATTTCTATTTGACGAACTGTAATTTATTACTCTCTAGGTATGAAGCAAATGAAGTAAACAGAAATTTAACCCACTAAGCTACTTTAAACATATCTGGTTTTAAAATAGTTAAAAGCTTTCTTGCTGAGCATAAACTATAAATGAATATAAACATACACAGTCCAGTCACATTAATGTGACCATCTGTCAAAAGCCAGAATAACCACCTTTCGCAGAGCGGACTGCTGCGAGACGTGCAGGAAGAGAGTCACATAGGTCCCTGAAGGTGTTCTCTGGGATGTTGAGCCATGCCGACTCTAATGCCGTGGCCAGCTGCGCTAGATTACGCGGTTGAGGATCCATGGCGCGAACAACTCGATCGAGATGGTCCCACAGATGCTCGATTGGGTTTAAGTCAGGTGAGTTTGCTGGCCAGGGGAGGACGGTAAACTCATCCTGGTGCTCTTCGAACCACGCACGTACACTGGCAGCTGTATGGCACCTCGCATTGTCCTGCTGGAAGATGCCAGCATCCTGAGGAAAAACAATGCGCATGTAGGGGTGAACATGGTCCGCAAGGACAGATGCGTACTTGTATTGATCCATTGTGCCTTCCACAATGATCAGTGAACCTAGAGAATGCCAGGAAAACATTCCCCAGACCATAATGCTCCCGCCTCCAGCTTGGACCGTTCCGGCAATGGTTGCAGGGTGGTTCCTTTCAGAGGTTTCACGCCTTATACGCCAACGTCCATCTGTCCGATGGAGCATAAAACGCGATTCATCCGAAAACGCAACCTGTCGCCACTCAGTGGACGTCCAGCTGCTGTACTGGCGTGCAAATTCTAGCCTTCGCCGTCGATGAACAGCAGTCAGCATAGGTGCACGAACCAGGCGTCTGCTTCGGAGGCCCAGACGCAGCAATGTTCGCTGAATAGTACTTTGGGAGACACTTTTGGTAGCCCCTTGGTTCATTTTGGTGGTCAGTTGCTCAACGGTAGCCCGTCTATCTGCCCGAACGCATCTCCGCAACCGTCGTTCACCTCTGTCATCTATGGCCCGTGGTGCACCACATTTGCCACGTCGCTGATTTTGGACAGTCCCATTTTGCCATGCACGGTACACTTTTACCACGGCGGCACGCGAACAGTTCACAAACTCAGCCGTTTCGGAAATGCTTCCACCCTTGGCCCGAAAGCCAATGATCATGCCCTTTTGGAAGTCGGATAAATCGCTTCGTTTCTGCATTACGCCAACGATTGAAATGTTTTCCGAAGCCCTCACACACCCTTTATATACGCTCAACTGCACTGTGCTGCCACCTGCCTTCTGTGATTGGTTATTTAACTCTGACATGGAAAGTACGTAGTGGTCACATTAATATGACTGGACTGTGTATGATCTTAGATACCTAAAAAAATTAACGGACACCAAAACGTAAGGAAAAGATAAGGTCTTTTTGATAAAAATTCTTGCCGATGTAAGGTAAAAATACTTAATAAAAATTGCTGCCAATGTTATCAGACAATGAAAATAGCAAATGGCTTGTTTGAGTTTATTATACGTAGCAAAGTATGCTTGGTTTACCTGCCTAAGGGGGGGCTAATTTTACAGACGATTTTATAAGGTAAATTTACTCTATTTACGTCAACAAGGGAAAATTCCAAGAAATTCATGGTATAAGGTATTTCTCCCACCTTCTTTGCATGCCTTCGTGGTGTAGCGGTCAGCACGCTCGAAGCGTAACCGAGAGGTCCGTGGTTCAATGCCCGGCGAAGGCGTTGCTCCGTTTTCATCACTCCTGCTTAATAACCTAATGTCTCTACAATGCAAGTAGCCCATTCGCAAAGGGCGGATACTGGCAGTGCTAAGCGGTCATAAGTACAAGACCAGAGATAAATTGAATTTTTAGAATGAATTGCTTCTATGTAAAGATTCATTTTATTTTGGCCAATTATTTTTAGTTTTGACTTTCCTTTCCCTCCTGATTTCAGTTTCCTGCCGGAATGTGAATTTGTTACGACGTAGACGCAAATCTAAACGCGTCTCAGGCGCAGTATTTAAGCTGCGTTTCAAGAGTTTAAAAAGGAGTTGTAGAGGACTTAGTTCCGAGTTAATGCTGCGTGTTTGAATTTAGCTCTCTATCGGTGTTAGACACCTTTAAGTTTATACTGATATTTCTCGGCTTAGCTTTGCTGTCTGCAGCCGATTTAGCGTTAGTTAAGCTAAGGAGCCAATCGTTAGGTATCTTAGTATTGATTTGCTACTTTCTTATTTTCTGTTAAATTTACGTTAGCCACAAGTGGTGTTGATTTGTGAGCACGAAGTGCGTGCATCTCTTTTAATTTAGTTTAAATAAGAAGGTTATTTAAAACCTTTCTTCTGCAGTATTTATTCTTCAAGACACAGCGAGAATTCGCTACTTCGTCTTCTACACAGAGTCCAAGTTGTATGCTATCTAAGAGAACTCAGAGACTGTATATCTGTAGCAGAAATACTTCTCTCACGCTACGCTGTGCAACTGCAGTACATTTTATAACTTGGGATAGGATCACTGTTAGATTAAATAAGGCAATGTTTAATATTTAATTTTAATATAATTAAATAAGACAATAATTAATACTTAGCAATTACTTATGATGCATTTTTTATACGGGATGAAATAAGTGGTAATTATATTGATAACATAAGTAATATAAAGATATTATGATAACTGCGTTAAACTACACAGTTTAAAACGTTAATATATCATCACTCTCCAAAATAAAGAAATCAATTTCTACTAAAATGAATGCGATTGCTGAAGATAACGAATTCAAAATGAGAATTTAATAATTTCATCGTACGTAATTAATTTGTCATACGTGATCGTAGATTGTGTAAGTAAATTATGATTAAATATATATAAATTATTATGTCATATGTACATTATAGTTTAATGTTACAACTAAGTGCGTCGTTAGTAAGTTAATAGTGCGTTAATAGTATTAGCACTGACGTATAGGTTATTTATTTAAAATTTACATTAAATAAATTTTTTTCTGTAAGCAACGAAAAGAATCAAAAGCTATTTTCTTAGTATTTGAAAACAAAGTGAAGACATCAGCTTCATTATTTCCATAGCAACAATAGAGCTCCACTTCTTGGCCTTAAGACAAAAATAATATTTTGAGCTTTAGGCCAACAGTATGTAAAATAGATGTCGTCCATTTTAAGGCTTATATTTAGAATTCGAGTAAAGCTGGTTTTCAAAACTTTTTCGGGAATCAATGTTCCTGGTATCTTTTCTTCACAATCATTTGTTACCATTGACATGTTTGCGAGAGCTCACCCTTTTATTTGTTTTATTAAAAAGAAATATAGTATGTTTTAAAAATACATTACAAATGAAAAAAGGAAGAAAATCTGAGCGAATTCGCATTAACCACCACACCAGAAGATTTATGAAGGGTTTTTATGCCCTGACTCAGTATAGCAGGTTACTAGTTTGCTCTTGGACTCGTTCTTACTAACACAATTGTTTTGTCTTTTTAGCTTTTACGTTAAGCGTCGCTTTCGTCGCATTTACGCTATATAAAATTCAAGAGCAAAATCAAAAAATATTTTAAAACATCATATCTTTAGAATTTTTGATGGAGTGTTAGGGGTTTTTATACATATTGTAGAGATTCTCGCCCTTTGTCCGTTGAGGAACCTAGCGAACTACATAGCGACTTATCGCTGAGTTCAGAACAACTAAGACGTAAGCTCGAGAAGGTTAAATTAACCTTTTATTCACTCAAATAAGAATAAAAGTCGGCCTCTTCTCGGGCTTTAACTCAGAATAAGAAATAAGACCTAGACTAAAATGAACTAAACGAGTCTTAGCCGAAGCTAGGCACAATTATATAACGTTGTTGGCTCTTAACTTAAAGTAGATGGTAAATATCAATAATCACGTATAATACGGCCGAGGATAACAACTTCAAGACTGATTTAGCCAGAAGGCAAACACACGCTACTAAGGACTCCTGGCATTCTCTATCGAAGGAAGCTAAATATTCCTTAAATACCTCTTCTAACTCATTTGCCTTCAACACAATTCTAAAACCACATTCTGGTAGCGGGTTGTAAGTGGAAACGAGAACTGAAAGAGAAGGGTTTCAAAATTAAAATAACTTATAAAATTAAAATATACCTTAGACTATTTTTATATTCGTTATATTATTTCTTTGAAAAATAGAGCTCGAACGGCCAGCTGCCTAAAAGAGTTTTCATAAAAATGAAAATATATACAATGATTTTAATGAGTTCGACTTGAGTTATTTCATATAAATATTTAATATGTCTATTTTAGACATCTCACGATTTAAATACATTTTTATTTAAATCAATCAGATTAAAAAGTAGAAAATATATTTTTAAGAATTGTTTTTATTACATTTCAATTACTTGATTTGCTACTCAATAACAGAAAGATTAAATCTGAAAGTTAAATATTTTATTGTTTATTGAATGGCAATACGCTGGTGCGTGGAGATAATAAGTGCGTACTTACATACATATAGATTCTTCATTAACTAAAGTTTTTCAAAATAATACATCGCGATAACATTTGGAAGCAATAACTTGAAAAGTTTATCGTATATAAATCTGATAGGGACAAAAAATGAATTTTGAGAGTAATAGCACCTACTAACCACCCCTAACAGAACTAAAAAACTTAAAAATTCATTAAAAAATTATCAATTAGAACTAAAGCAGCTTACAGTATAAAAACACGAGGAATGCATAATGTAACTTTTGCAGTTAGAAACTCTAAGCAATAATAAATTTAAAATAAAAAATAAAATTTTCAAACATTGAGAAGTTTCCCTAAGAGTAGTGACTCCTAGTTTAAATATAACGCTCCATAAATCAGTTTAAATAGATTTGAAAAAAAATCCTTTACCGTTTCTGTATCATGGCATCACTATACGAATAAAATGTAACATGTTGGATAAATATACTACCCGACATTGAAAATGAAACACTAATAAGCAAAGGCCACAAAGAGATGAAACTCGATAACAGAGAGAGACAGCAACGAATAATAAGCGATCTTCACTTCGAAATGATATGCATACTCAGTGAGTTGTAGGCCCACCTTGGACGGCGATACACAAAATAACACGTCTAGATACAGAGTCAGTGAGTCTACGGATGGTGTCCTGAGGAAATGGCTCTCCATTCCTTGTCAACCATTTGCCACAGTTTTTTCAGGAAGCCTTAAGTTCCACAGGAAGGTTTGAACGCGGCAATGGCAGGGTCGGCAAATGGCGTCCAGTCACATCTCAAATGTGTTCGATTGATGAAAGATCAGGAGTGAACTGTGACCAGGAAAGCATCTGTACACCTTGCACAGCATGTTAGCTGATGCGAGCAGTGCGTGGCTGGACATTATTCTGCTTATAATGGTTACTTGGCATTCTCTGAAGGTAGGGGAGTCTCATAGCTTGCAACACATGATCCACGTATCATTGGGCCTTCATGTGCTCTGAATACGAATTAGAGGTGACCTGGAATCGTATGCAACTGCGCCCCATACCATGATGTGACGTTTTCTTGTGGTAGGACGTTTCACAATTGCTACCCGATTGACCTATCTCCACATACCTATCTCGCCATACTATCCGGCTGCGACTATAATTGGAGAAACAGAAGCGTGACTCATCTGAGAACATGACCCTATGCCATTCGGTCGTCCACATCGCTCGAGCCCGGCACCACTACTGTCGTTGTGGTCTATGATGAGGAGCCAATGGCAGTCTTTTCAACAGGTGCAATTAGTGCAAGCCACTAGCCACCAAGCGACGGTAAATGGTTCTGGGTAATATGGAAACAACCAGGATGTCTTGAACATGCTGCAAAATGGAGGCAGAAGTGGCTTGCGGGTGCACCAGAGCTTGCTGGTGGATACGTCGATCTACGTGTGCTGTCTTCTGAGACAAGAATAAATTTTCTACGATGATCTCCCTAGCAGAAATAATGGCACGAAAAAATTCTGCAGGTTCCTTATCTTATATCTTCTTCAACGGGCACCGGAGAGCTGAGCATTTCACATCATTGTCATATTTCTGTGACCTGCGTCTACCCTGAAATTTGCATTATTTTAATTTTCGAGCCACTCCTTCTTCGTGTTGCATTTTCAATGTCGGGTAGTGTAATCGCGATCATCTTAAAAAGGCATATGTAAAAAAAATTATAAAATCTAAAAATAATATTATTTTCTAAGTTTATTCTAAAGGTCCTCTTTAAGGTATTTTAGATTGGCCTTTGGATTTTCTGTTATCGGAAACGATCACATACGCCTATTTTGTTAATACTTATACCTATTATTTACTGAATATAAATGACCACTCTAATAATCAAGCTAGTGAATGTCAGAGGTGGTTGGTAAGTTAGGAAGTTACTGTTTACACTTGTTAAAATGCGCACTAAAAAGTGGTGATGGGATGCATCAATGTCCTCCAAATTTCAATCAAAATCTAAAATATATTGAAAGACCATGGTGAGCCAATTAGAGTCTGCAGCTAACCTTCTAACTCGACCCTTAAGCTGTGTACGAAATCTCATTTGCCGAAACAAGCCTCGAAATGAAAAAAATTAAGAAACAGACATTCATGTTCTTTTAAGACCCAGAGTTCCATTGCTGCAACAGCGCTTCCATTTCTCTCCCATTTGCTGCTGAAAAGAAAATGTCACTGTGTTGCTCTTATTTAAAGGCTATTTATTGGATATTTCTTTAGCCTTCTTGTCTGCCTTTCGTTTTACAACATTTCGGAATATCAGGTAGTAGTTTGCTAAAACGCGCGCATTCATTTCACCTTTTTGTTTTCCAGGTTTAGGCACGAGACTCAAATTATTCTTAATTTGTGGAGTTGGCGAAGACTAACTTGATTCAATAATGTTAATATTTATTAATTATTGAGAAACTCAGATTAAGTGACTTACTCAGAAATCTAAACTGATCCACTAATTTCAAAATAAGTAAAAAGAGATAAAAATATCTCTTAAATTATCTTAAAAATTCAGACAAAGCTAAATTGAAAAATAAAAATGCAAGGAAAGATCTGTGCTTACTAAACATTCAATGCTACATCTCAACAGAAAGTTCAGAGCGAAACTCATCTGCAAAGCTTTACTTCTATAAGTGTTTTTGATTCTTATTCAGAAGGCTCTACGAACCCTTTACCTAGAATAAAGATTACCTCTCCAAGATCAGTTTTCATTTCGCAATGAAAATGTAAATACAAAATTTAAATATACGTTATTATTTGGATACACTTGGCTGACTTATTCTAAAATTAAAGATGGAGTACATTCTAAATATTCCATAATATTCGCCAAGGATTATACAGACAATTGCTGAGTAGTATTGCTTTAAGGAAATTACTGAATGAGCCTTTTCGCAAGTGGAGAACATTCCTTCCATAAAAATTATTTATTGTGTACCGATAATTTAAAAAAAATACCGTTTTTCGTCGTAAAAAATCCATTGTTGATTCAACTGATCTCGCCAGCGTTCATCAAGCTAAATATAATGGAAGAAAGCTTATTTATATAATCAAAACCATGATCTTCTATAGGAGGTCATCTTGATTCTAGGCAAATGAATCTAAATTACGAAAGCTGAATTTCATAAGAATGAAGGAAAGTTTAGCAAATTTTCAGATTTCGAGTAACTGTTGGAAATGACGAATTAAAAAATCATTTAGAATCATGCAGCTATAACGCAACTTGTATCTCGTGAGAAATAGAAAATGAAGTCATATACGTTTGTAATGAAATTATTTTGGAAAATGTCGAAACAGCGAATGCAATCAACCGCTTTTCAGTTACATGTGATGAAACTAAAGACGTTTCTTCACGACAGTAAGTATATATTTGTATCTGATACACAGAAGAACTTGAAAGGAAAATCACTTTAATAGAAAATATTTTAAAATCCGTACCTATAGTGTGGAAAAGCAGAAACGGTTTGGCTAATGCCATTATAGATAATTTAACATCAATAGGCTTAGATTTTAAATTTATGAGAAGTCAAATCTATGATGGTGTCGTAACCATGTCAGAGATATCCAAGGCCCTACAAGTTGAAGTAACAGAAAGATTTCCTTCAGGACTCTGTGTGAAAATACTGAAACAATACTGAAACAGTGTACCTGCGAAGAAATGTTACTTTAGGCTGAAACTTTACATATGATGAAACTTAACTATTAAATTTTGCTTTTGACTTGAAGTAAAAAGGTTTATCATGGTTTCTAATCCATTTGTGTGCTTCTCATCCATTTGGCAATTTCGAATCCAAGTCACATTAAATACATTCATATTGTATTGCAATTATAAGAAACTGTTATTCTGTTATGAACGCACCAAAAAATTTTCCATTTCACAAGAAAACATATCCAATTTGCACCTAACTTCAAGATGAGAACCTTTGAGAAAAAGTTGTTCCATCGTTGGAAAAGAGAGACAAATCTATTACGGTTAGGGTGGAATTACTATCTAAAAATTATTTGTGAAACAGTGCATGTGAAATATGTTTAAGTGGAATATGTTTGTTATATTAATACATAAAATTATACCCGTAAAAGAAGAAAAAATTTTAAACATTCTTTAAGAAAGTAAAGGATTTGATGTAAATTAAAAAAACTGCTTTTAGGCACATCTTTCAACTGATAAAATAATGTATCAGATTTAAAGTAAGCATTTTTATACTGTTGATTGGTATTTTATTTAATTTTCTTTACTAATAGCGCAATATTACAGGTGAAATTGAGTGAATGTCATATATCGTCCTATAATTACAGATATATGACTTTTATATCAGATTCAATTTTTAAATGTGAAAATTATAAATAAGAAAAATTGGGCAATAGTAGGTTTGATATTATTGTAGGATTGCCCCCCCCCAAAAAAAAAGAAACTAAATTCTAAGTACTCCGCTGATATAAAATTATTTTTGAAATAAAATCTGGGTATATTGTCACTTATTAGTTCTCCAATAGAATTGATTTCTATGAGTAATATGTACGTCTTCTTCTTCTTATCAGTTTCTGATAAATTATGCAGAAGATATAACATTTATATTACGTATATGAAAGCGATACAACACGTTAATTAAGATAAAATTAATATACTAGTAATATGGGTTTAAGTACCTTTACCTTCCTGCAAATAGTTTTAAGATAATCGGGGTTAAAAAAATTCAAAGTGTTTCAAAAGTTCTTCATCTAGCGTCAAAATGTTATTTGAAATATCATTATAAAGCCAAGATAAACCATTTTGCTTCAAGTCAAAAGTAAAATTTAATAGTTAAGTTTGATCGTATGTACAGTAAAGTTTCATCCTAAAGTAAAGTTTCATGCTAAAGTAAAATTTCCTCGCAGGTACACTATTTCAGTATTGAAACTGCAGTAACAAAAAAGAAAAATTATAGAAATTAGGGAGTTGTATATGTAGTTAAAGAATGCAAATGTTCAATATTTTAAGTACTAGCTTGAATGGTATAAAACCTGACTGAATGAAATTTTTTAATTTGAGATTTCTGTTTTCGTATGTAGAGTCATTTGAAAATATATGTAAAAATGTCTATGTTGCATTAACACATGTATATACACGCTGTATCTTAGTACATGTTTGTTCTACGTGAGACTTCAGAAATCAAATTAAGTCCTCTGGTCTGAGATGCCTCGAGCTCGACGACGGGATCATTTATCATCATTTGTTACTAACGGAAACGAACAGAATCCTTGAACTCAGGATATTGGTTTATTATTCCGGTAGATCGCTACGCATTTAGGCCAAAATGTCAGCTGTGTTCTACGGCATGTATCCTTGCATTTGCAATAACAAATGGCCAACTGAAAGGACAGCAAGCGGTGGGCAGAGAAAACACTTTACACAAACGATCATTGGACTGGAAAAATGGTATTTAGTGAGCCTAATGGTATTATCAGATACAGCAAAGGAAAATGATATAAGAAAAGTTCTAAAAACAATTCTCCCAGAACTAATTTCAGTTTTGTTTCCCAAAACGGTTGCTCTCGATGATCTGCCACGTTTTACAGGGAAAGGAAAATAACTCGCCTGCAGTTCTGTCTTGCGCAGGTCTTCGTGTAAATCAACCAGTTACACATTCGGAAGTTAAAATTATTGGAAATGTGTCTTACGAAGCTGACTTGATTGTAGCTAGCAGGTCTGTAGCAGCTTTACTTGGCTGAGAACTTGGATGTCGCATATTGTATTCAGGAGATTCATCACTGTCTATACAGACCAGCAAAAAGCGTTTGCACGATATTATGCAAAGACAATTAGCAACAAATGTTTCATTGACCTCAAGCCATCGCTCTCTGGATTGATGAATCTCATTTCTATCTTGGAATAAGGTGATGTACTGGAATTAGATGTCTTGGAATTAAATTTGTTGGATGTATTGGTGGTCTAAGCCACGAACAAATCTTTATGAGAGGGGCAGTATTCCTGCTATAATGGTATAGAAAGGCATAATATGCATTATGCAGGCCCATTTATAGTCTGTTACATTAGAATAGACGTTATTTTCTCCGTTTCGGCTTACCTTGTAATTGTAGTAACGACAGCTGCGGAAAAAGGTCGATTTTTTTTCCTCTTCATTTCCTTTTAAAATGGTTCGTGAAAATCGCAAAATGAAGGCTAATTGGAACTTTAACCTCAAATGAGGTGAGGAAAGTAAGTGTTATACAATTATTATGATACGAGGTAGCGTTGCAGTCGTAAATGAGGAAAGATCATCAAGACTTTAAAATGTATGTTTTATAGCAACAGACTACAGATTTCCTTTCAGGAACAGCAACAGTTAAACGTTATGCCCATTTAATTCTGAAGCCAATGGTATGGCTATTACTACAAGGTGACTCACGACAACTCTAGATCCAACGTTATTCTCGCTAGTATGAACAGCTTGTTAGAACATCGTGCAGCCGTGGCTTGCAATAGCTTCGGATTTGTATTCCATGGAGCACATTTAAAATTCATTTATCTGTTGTTATAAAAGAAAGAACTAGTTACTAATCTTAAAGATTTACGCCAGTGTAGCAAAATCATGCCAGAATTAGTAAGGGGATGTATTTTCCATCGAGTATGTGAATTTCCATACATGTTGGTCGCATTCTATGTTGAATAAATCGGCATCATTGAAATATTATATTTATATTATATTTCTAACATTCTATCACTTGCATATAATTAATGTGCCTGTATATTTCAGATTTCTATGATTTTTATCCTTCATGAAGTTTCAATGTTGAATAATGTAAATTTATAAACTAACATATGATAATTCAGTGGCGTAAGTTAGCAAGAGCATAAAATTTTGTAGAGAAGAAGTATAATGACAGCGGCATGTTTTGAAGAAGTTTGACTAAAACTAAATAATATGAGAGCATTTTATACGGAAGTGCCTGGAAGCTACTCCTCAGTGATAAGGAACGCTAACTGACATTTATTATTTTTACATTCAGTAATTAAATGCTAACGTTGTACGTTTACAACTGTTTTTGTTCTATTCTACGTCTTGTGTTTTAATTTCTCTCCTTGAGTCAGGAAGTGTGTAATAAGAAGATGAAGTAAAGTAAATTTTATGGAATTAAAATGACTGAATTAGAAACCACAGCACTAGCAAGGGGGATTCATTGTAAACTTGCTAACAATGATTTGAGATATGAGTTACAGCGACTCTGAATTTACTCAGAATAAATGTATCCTTTGGTGTTAATAAATGCACTGGAAATTAACTGACTTTAGTTAAACAGACAGAACAGTTATTTTTCTGATTTTCTGCAATTTGGCAAATTTTAAACTTTTTTCTGAGGTTAAATGCTTTCCATTATTTTCTGATTTTTGTTACAAATTTTAGATTTTTTATAGTTAAATAATATTAATACTGCCTTTAGAAAACGTATAAGCAAAATATATATTGGAAAATAATTCTACTTAAAAATATCCAGGACAGACAGTATTTGAAAACTGAAAATTCTTGCACACAGAGTACATAATAAAAGGCTGAAAACTGCTAGAAATTTTTTTAGCAAGAATCAAATCTGCAATCACATCTTTACAAAATGATCTACACTCTACACTATCCAGCTTCGCCAGTGGCCGACAGGTTAAAATTGGTGAATACTAGTGGTTCTATATAGATTCGGACCTAGAGAGACGGCTGATTGCATGGGTGTTTCTTGTGGTTTTCTTCATGTATACGAGCTAGTATCCCTTAGAAAGGCCTCCACGATGGTATTCTCCGAAAGCATTCCTCTCTTGGTTCATATCCTCGCCTTTCTTACCTTAATTAAAGCAAACAACCTTTCTTATTTAGGGAAAGTAATCTGTTTGTTGTTTTCTGTAGATAAAGGAGTTATTTTTGTCACGTATATTGATATATATATATATACATTCTTAGACATTTTAGGAGACAACTAAGGTTTGTTTGCTTACAATCATAGCCTCATTTCTTCACCTTCAAAAATGAGAACTAACTAAAACGTGAATATCATTGAAGCATGAATGTAACAGAATTTTCGTTCAGCGAAGGTTTGCTAAATTTCAAGAATGTTAAATAAAGAATTAGCTTCTTGAATTACATAAAGCCATCATGAATAGACTGGCAGTATCTACAAATTATATTGACGCCGAACGATCCTTTATTAAATTTAAAAATATGTCAAAAGACAGCAGGTATTGCATCGAAGACAAAAGTCGGTACATTGCATAATGCATATGTAATATAAAATGTCCAAATGCTGACCTAAACCTTATGTTATGCTGTTAATGACACTGGCACTCTGTTTCTCAATTGTATGTTTAGTTAATAGTGTATAAGGCATTTTTTCTGCCTTCTTAGCATGCATTCCTGGTAGTGGTCAGCACACTCGGCCCGTAGGTCCGTGATTCGAGTCCCGGCGTGGGCATTGCTCATTTTTCAACTGTTCTGCTTCGAAATATCCTAATATCTCTACAGTGGCGCCCGAACTAAAATTACCCACCACCTTGGCACTGCAGATCCTATAAGTTATTTGTGAAGCATAAATCGTGAAAAATAAGCAATGCCCTCGCCGGGGTTTCACCCTCGGACCTCTCGAATACGCGCCGAGCATGCTGACCACTACGCCACGAAGGCATGCTAAGAAGGCTAGAGAAATACCTTATAGCCCTATTTAGTGAAATTAAGTTTTCTATTCTGCCATGTAACCTTCGGGCGATTTGCCTTATTGAATCAGCGAAGAGATCCGTTCTTCCCGTAATAAAGATTTCTTTTGCATTACCAGCAGGGTTTCCAGGGACCACATGGACACTATTACTTCGACTAAATTCCTGATTTTAGCGAAAGATTTAGCTGCATGGGAATTTCGTGATTTTTTCGCAAGCAAAGTGTTCAGAGAAGTTTCAGTTTCCTTTAAAAAGCCTTCATAATGGCATCTCCTATAAGGCGACAAACCTTCCTTTGCTTATCAATCTCAGACTATTATCTAGAAAAGTAGCAAATATTTATTCGTTCGTACTTTAAGTTGAAATCTCAAGCTATTTTAAAGAACTAAAGATAATTAGCTGTTATGTTTAGATTTGAGCTAAATCTCTCACTTTCGAAAGACTAATAATAAGATAAAACATTTCAGAGCTATCCACCGAAGTTATCGAAAATTTCAGAGTTATCGAAAAACAACTTATTTCTTAAAAATACGCATTAGATCTCTGCTCTTAATTTCTTACAAAAATATGTAAATTTTATGCGGAAAAATTAGCTGCAAGGAAATTAATATATTTTTTAAATTTTAAGTTTCATCTGTAAGCTTTCTATAATGCTATATTTTATGCTGGAAGTTTATCGTATTCCTCTATTATGTATGTAGCGAAGTGTTAAAAAGGAATATTTACCGTATATGTAAAATTCCTCTTGATTTCTTCCTCCATCTTACTGGTAGTTTGAAATCACAATTATTTTTATAAGAACTACAATTGCTTTTACATGAACGTTTTTATTCAAACATTAGGTAAAAGAAATAAATGATAAAAATTATTTATTTTTACCTCACATAACATATTTCAGTCACAGCTTTCTGTAGCACGCATTTGCATTACTGTACACTTAAATTTACTGCAAATGTACACTACGAAAAAGAAAGAAATGGGCAGTTCTACTGGACCGATTGACGAAATTCAACTTGCATTTTCCATGTATCGAAAGTCCGACTTAGGATATATATTAGATTTATATATAATATTGTTGTAATGTTTATATATAGTATCGTTCTGTAAATTTAGCACTAAGTTTTACAAAATTTAATACCTAGGCATAATTTGAGTCGTAGAATCAAAATATGGAAAAAAATTGGCATGTCATTTCAGAAAAAGTCCGATTTTGTATCAAAATAACTACGTTAGAACAATGCTATATATAAATCTAATATATGTCCTAAGTCACGCTTTCGAGACATGAAAACGCAATCTGAATTTCGCCAATCGGCCGAGTAGAACGGGAGATATAGAACTGTCCCCATTTTTCTTTCGTGCAGTGTACATGGAATTTTAGATGAAAATAATCCCAATGAGTTTGAGTTTGACATGAACATTTTGATTAAAATTTAAAAGAAAAATTAACTTAGTAAAATTTGTTAACACAATGAAATACCGACGCTAAAAGAAAATTAAATGCAGAAATTAAAGATATTAATGAATTATAGTATAACAACTGATAACCGCTAATCAGCATTAATCTGTCCGGAAATTACTTCGATATCTAAAGCCACGTTCATCAGTGTTAGATAAGCAATTACAGGATGGCCTGCACCTCCTGACAGTAACTGACCGAGCTTTCACATGTCTGTAACTTCCGTTAGATTCTGATTATAGTACATAGCTGAATATTTTTACTTTTAATATCAAACTTCTCATGTTTTATCTATTTGTGGCCTTTAACTTTCATATTAAGTTAAAATAGCAAAGTAATGAAAATTAGTGAATTTGGCTAGAAATTCATGCAAATATTTTTATGTATTTGCATTCAATAAAGGATTATAATTAGTTTTTCCACTTTCTAGCATAAGATAGCATATAGCCTGCAATATAGCAATAGCAATTAAATTCACAAATAACCATTTTTTGAGTATAGCTAACCGACCTTCTGGTTAAAGCCACGAAATACTGATAGTTTAAGGTAAGCACTATTTTTCTTAGCTGGTCAACGAACTGGCTGCTTCAGATATCTGTTGTTTGCCTCACACATAACGTAAATCTAAACCAGTAGTTTTAGAACGCTTTCAACAGAGTATCACACTGCTTAGTAAGATAGCTCTAGCGCACTTTATCGCATTCAAATAATCAAGTTCTGAATACAACTAGCTGTTATATTCTGGATTTACCTGTTTTTTTAATTTGATAATTAACAATCTCAAGGTCTATTTCTGACAAGGCTGCTTCATCACCTAAAATTCATGCCGCACGAATGCTTGATCAACTGAAGGAAATATCTATCATCCGTGAGATACACTGCTGGAAGTGTATAATTACTATTCTTGTAATGAAGTGCAGAGGAACAGCCTTTGTGCTTATCAAATATTCCGGTATTGATGTAACAGGGTGTGCTTTGTACTCCTTCATAGAGCATAAAAACTTAAGGAGTTACATGTGGAACCATTATGTACAATCATTATTTTAAAACTATCAGAATATTTTCACTACTAAGCTGCACGGTATTGTGGTGTGAGGAAACACATAGTAATATATAAGAAGACAAATCAAGAAAGTATAACATGTAGTATAACTGAGGTAACATCGTGAGATATAAAATATAAGTTATATGTAAGTGAAGTGTGTATGCGAAGGGGAGAAAGTGATATTCAGCTACCTTCTTTGATTATTGCTCCCCTCAATAATTCTTCAGATTCCATCAGCTTTTTTTTTAATTTTAATAGTTTATTTTTTATGCCAAGTATTTCTGTTTCCCATTTTCTTCTTCCAGTGACACCTTTGAGTATGGGTATAATCGAAAACCTACTGGCTGTTGATTCTTCCAGTAACTGGTGATATTAGTGAAATACCGAAGAATCGGCGACATTTGGAAAATTCTCGCATTGTTTCTAAGGTAGCGGTCTCTACAGTCATTGGCTAAGACATCTGATTATTTATCAACAACGGATTCGATTCCTTACGGAAGGACTAGCATGGGTCTTTTCACGTATGATTCGAATTTCTTTAAAGCGCTATCATACATTCTGTAGTTAAGGTAGCCAAAGTATTTCAAGCAATTTTCTAATGGATTTACTATTGGAAGAAAATCACCTGACTGTTTCTCTGCAGCAAAAAATTGCGGATTGTTTGTCTTTAAGTAAATAAGTTTTCAATTAACTTCTTTGCAGTTGTGACTTAGGGTAGTCCGCTGATTTATTTCATGGAAAAAAGAGCAAAAATTACACAAATAATTGTTTCTGCCAAGCATCTTATACGTGGCAGATGCTTCTGAAAATCGTTCATGAAGGCTTTACTTCTAAGGCAAATAACCTTTGTGCGCTTTTCGTATCAATCGACCCACCCCGAATGACTGAGCAGATAAAACTGTTGAATATTTGTTGTTTGCATCCTCGTGAAGTCTTGCTGCATAGTGCTTCAACAGTACTATTATTACTAACTAGGTTCAACTTTGAAAGCATTACTCCCTTTAGGCAGCGAACACTTATGTGCTATCATATAAATGATTTTGAATCAGTAAATAATCAGTAAACTTCAATCAAACACTCAATAGCATTAGAAATTTCCATTTTAAAGATTTTTAATGGATATTTTAAGATCACACAATTTATGGTATTTACAAAAATTTATTCAAGTAATAGGCAAGTATTTATTTTTTACGTGAAAATTCTTTCGAAGATTTGCCCGAAATATTTGCCAAATTATGGTTCTTTACATAATTATAATTCTAGGCAAGGAAATGAGAAAATAATCAAATTTTTGGTTGTTTGGTAAGAAGGGTGTTATACATGATTAATAAGCATTAGTATTAAAATATGTCTATAATTGATATCTATAATTGATATAACGGCATAGTAAGTAATGGAATTCCACTTTAAAACAAAATAAACAATGGAATTGCACTAAAACTATTTGTTTTAAAAAGGAACGGACTGTGAAGAGTCGTTGAAGATCAATTATTTCTTATTAAACTGAAAAGATTGAAAACCATGTAAATTCTCAGTCAGTCATCCTGTTTAATTGAGACAATAAATTAGAAGGAAATTTTAATTGCATAGTTTTAATCGTCTGATGGGAAGCATTTCAGAATAATTAACGTTTTAGAGTCAATAGTGTACGGCACTTAATATACAAATGTATAAATAAGTAATGATAATTAAAAAAACTAGAATCAGCTCGAAGACTTCATATTCTTTTAAAAGGTTTTACATGTAGCAAAAGTAAATATACAACATAAATTGTGCGCTCAACCGTAATATAATAAATTATTAAAAAATACGCTAGTGAAGCCCAATTAGCGTTTTGCGAAGCAATAGTTTCTCAAAGTTTCAGATAACGTGTTGATAATATAAACGATCTGTATTATTTTTCTTCGACCTTAAATAAAAAATGACGTTTGCTGACACTAAATGTGGGTTTGACTAACCATCAAGTGTCAAATTTTAACATCAAACGTCACATAGTTTTAAAATTGCAGATCCTAAGGTTACTATAAAAGTGTCATCAATGACAAGGAAAATAATCGTTACGCTCCTTGTTTTGTAATTGTAAGCCACTGTGTTTCTAAACTCTGTTACAAATGATTTAATCAATTTTGGCCACGTTTCTCAAACAAAAGGGTTAGAAGTTTTCAAAAGTAAAATGTTTTGAAGGTGGTAAAGGAAATGGTTCTACACTGGTATTGAATATTTCTAAAGTCTTTTTCATTTCACATGTTAACAAGAATTTTGCCACGTGATTGAAAATAAGCTCCTTATGTAAGCTTTTATATGCAACTGAAGAAGATGAAAATTAAAATATTCCATCACACTCCGTTTTATGGTAAATCTTTAAAACCTTTCTAAGGGAGTATTGCTAATGAAAATTAAGCCTATTTGTATAATTGTCTGCATTTGCAGCCACAACCAACATATAGTAATGAATAGTTTCATCTTATTTTATTAATTGAGGAATGTGCTTTTTTTTAGAAAGTAGCACTCAAATAATTTTAATGGAAGGTATAATGCAGTCAAATAAAGGGAAATGTAGGAAATTAAATCATCAAAAATCTCTTTTTTGAAAGTTCGGTCTTCATTTGTATGGAAAAATATATATACGAATTTATTGTTTTAAAATGTATTTTACTTTTTCTTCAATAAATATGGTACTATATTTTATTTTGTCTATAATAAATATCTGCACGAAAAATTTCATTTAAGTTAAAGGCACTAGTAACAAGAAAAATAAATAATTTAGCCTACCAGCGGCAAAGTTGAAAGTTCGCTGCACACTGGTAGTTTGAGCTGGATTTGATTTCATGAGTACGAGCTGGCTGTATGGGCATATTCGTGGTATATACCATGTGCAACTTAGATGAGAGCCAATTTTCCATAGAAAGTCCTACACGAAGGCATTCCTTCCCTTAGGCAGGTATCCCTAGCGTGCTTTTCCATAATCAAATAAATCATAGCATAAACGGTTTAATAGGGAAATTTAGGTTTTTCTGAATATGGAATATGAAATCATCAAATCCAGTATAGCATTCCTTAAAATAAACGAATATATAAAATATTTCTCTGTTATTAGATGTGATTCATCATAACAAGTATGGTTGGCAAATTTGTCGAAATTTAAAAATTATTACATGCTTCCGGAACTACAAAGAAAATTTACAATATGCATTTTTTTGGGGTTATGGGCTAGTAGTTCGGAAATGAAAACTATGCCTCGCTAATATCAATATCAAGCCAACGAAAGAATAATTTGAGCCAGAAGAACATAATGTTAGGTGTCCTACAATAATAAATTCGAGCAGTGTACCGCTGCTACTTTTACATACAAAATCAAACACAAGAAAAGTGTTTTAAGGCCATAGATAAGAATGATGAAGATTTTGTATTGCATAGAAGTTAATTTTCACAACTTCATGATGCGAAATTGAAAAAAGTACTGGTCTTCGGGCCATGAATTCGAAAATTCGTACAAGATTAAAACCTTTCACAAAAATTTAAACTGTAGAGAACTAGCAGCCTAAAATAGTTTTTCGGAAATGCTGTAGGGTTTAGGAGAGATAATATGAAAGATAATATAGCACAGAAATACCGACAATTAGTTCAAGAACTCTTGGATAATTACTGCGAACAGGAATGCAAAATGTCTTTGAAAATTCACTTTCTGTATAAGCGCTTGGACATTTTCCCTGAGAACTCAGAAATTATAAGTGATGAGCATTCCACCGGGATCATAAAAACATGGAACAGATATCAATGCATACTGATACTAACTTAATTAAGAAAGAAAAAAGTAAAAATGTGCATTTAAAGCAATTATATTTTTAGATTACTTTCTGTTTTGTATTTGATATTTTAATGTTGCATCAACACGTATATTCATGCTACACTAAAATGTGGAAGGAATATTTTAATATCTCATAATCTCCACTAGTTCTGCAAATTTATTATTGAAGTCAGCATGTCCATTGGCAAATCGTATATATTAGAAACTTTTAAACACAGAACTTAGGTTAAAATTCCAGTTTATAACGCTAATTTATTTAATCTATGTAAATTTCTGCAACTATACAAAAATACTCTTCATCAAGATTTTAGAGCTACGTAAGTATTTCAGTTGTGTAATTGGAATGACGTGTTTATAAAATTTTAATATTATATCACCTCGGTTAAAAAAAGGGTTTTGATAAAATAAACTTTTATTTAAAATTCATAAAATCATTAATGAATTAAAAGAATAAAAATAATTTATCATTTAAAACATAAACAAAATAATTTAATACTTAGTTCAAGAGGACAAAAAATAAATTACTCACTTTACAAAATTACAGTTTAATATTACGTATAATAAAAGCGTGGGGAGGTTTTGATAAATTTATAACGATAACTTTTAACAATGATCTATACTTCTCATAATGGTGTTTACTTTTGACAATGCAATGGGACTATTCTATTTCGTTATTTAGGCTCCCATACTTTTGTTATTCGTGATACAAAATTGTAGATAAGTTTTGCAAAGGAAATTATTTAAATTCTCCTTCTCATTACACTCTGTAATAAATTATTTTACTTCTTTTAATTCATTAATAATTTTTTTAATTTTAAATAGAAGTCCATTTTATAAAAACTTTTAAATTTTCTTCTTTTTAGTCTCAATGACATACTATCAATTGAATTGCTCATTTGAAAAATCATTTTCCAACAATGAATAATCAATCTTTTGCTTCTAACAATTCTGTTACTTCAAATGGTCGAAAGTATCCAGCAAACACCATGTCGATTTCAATTTTTTGTTATTGTTGTTTGGAAAGAGGGTGTAAAGCTTCTTTTATAACCTTTGAAAATGTTATGAATTTATAACATATAAATTTCGGATTAAACTAAAATTAAACTAAGGTTATCAACAGGAAGCTCACAAGTTACAAACAAAAATATAATATTATGTACTACAATAAAACTAATAAAAAGTAAAATCTGCAAGCTTTCAGATTTTATATTATGCACAAAGGGACGTTTTTTTCATTTAAACACATATATACGTTTCGAGAACATTTGGGCTAATGTTTCTTTGGACTAAAAGTATTTAGAAACAGCCTATCTGTAAAATTTCTGACACGCAATTTCTCGCGCCTCGTACAGTGTTTCCATTGCTCGCATTGGAATCGTCGGGTTTGTTAATGAAAAATTCATTAAAGTTTTACAGATATGAAATACGCAATAAAATAAATTCGAAATTCAAAATTCAAAATTCGGGCTTCCAGGTGTCCATATTCGGGTAGAAGACTACACGTTATTCAAAATTTGATGGCTCTAGGTACTTCTGCTTTTTTACAGGGCGAAAAACATGAATACATTCATGTAAAGTCTACATTATTTAATTCCTTTAAATTTAATACAGGGCGGTAATATTTGGTGGCAACAATTTGAAAACTGATTCAGACTTTCTTAGTAATTCAACGCAAAATCCCGTTTTCAGCCTTTCGGGACTAACGCTCCTTTGGGCTAAAAATAAACTTTTAAAAGTAAATGATGAGAAAAATGTACATAAACTTACAAAATGGGAAAATGAGTGACGCGATAGATTTCATTAATAAGTAGTTTGACATAATGATACTATTACTTTGAAACTGTTTCCGAGCTAAACAAAGAACCGTATTTGTCCTTGTGCTTTACAGCATATTTTGTAAAGAAATGAAAAAAAAAAACTCTTAAATTATATTTTTTATCATTCTTCTTTTAAAGGAGGGCGAAGTGTTTATTCTATATCTATAAGATTTCAAATCTTTCTAAGCGACACATTTTAGATGTTTGAAATTGCAATATGATGGATATGAAATACTCGAGAAAATAAAACTAAAATTTTCCCAAAACTCGGAAATAAGGTTAAAAATTCCCTCCGAATTTAACATAAAACGTTTACTTCTCGCTCGATCCGATGGTACAAATAATAAAATTCTGAGAAGTTAAGCTTGTTCATTAAACTTAAGTACGTCCAAAAATATTTTCAATATTAAACTTAAAAAATCTAAATCGAGTTTTGAAAAAAATTGCTTTAACTTATTATAGTGTCGTTCACACACAATGTGGGTACAAAATTTGAACTCCGTAGCTTATCAGGGAGTAATTTAAAAATCGATGAAAACCTTTGACCATAGCAAAAATCGCCATGAGCGAACTAAATGAAGTTTGTAATAATTATCTAATTTCTCCCAAATAAGTAAAATACACTTAAACCTGATATGAATAAACACTTATACTGGATTAGTGCATTATTACTTACTGGTTTGTTAGTGCATTATTACTTACTTAAACATTCATTTTTGTACTGGAGTGTTATTTTTCCAGCAGTCAAATAAATATGACAAGATATTAAATAAACATACATCTTAACTTTTAGTATTTGTTCCAATTTATAATTTATATTCAGTGCGAAATTAGATTTAGATTGCAAGCCACATAAACTAGCGAAATATTATATTTAAGGGTCCCAGATACTCATGTTCTGGATAAATCGAGAACGAAGATCATAATCAATGCATAAAATATCCACTAAAGTATTGGAATATAAGTGAGATTACTTTTAATAAATACGTTTGATACTCATGAGGGATAACAATTCATCATCAACTTAGATTGCACTAATTGGGATCATTCCACCTACTCCCGATAATATCTTGATAGACGAAAGGTAAGAAATTAAGAAAGATAACATTGAGTTAACATTGACTGTTTAATTTTTTAACATCTTTCTTAATTGTAATTTTTGTCGCTAGATGATGCCGTGCTCGGATTGAGCAAAGACATAATGATTATGTAAAGATTCTTTCTTTTAAGCTCCTGACGTCGCTAAAATAATTTCTCATGAAATAGTTTGGATTTTGCATAAAGTACAGATACAATGCTTAATAGATTAAAAAAATTAGATGAATGACAGAAATTGGTTTTTAATTTTTGGTAAAATGTTATACAGAACACATGCCAATTTCTAATCACAACTAGCAATGGTTTCATATAATAACAAAAATAAAACTCATGTTCCTCTTCTAACAGAAAATAAATTTCATGTAATATATTTACGTTTATCGTATTACAATTTTACAAGTTCATAATTTTGTTAGGAATAGAACCAAAAGTTAAAATCTTCTAGAATTGTTGAAATTCATGTGATTGATATATAAATACGAGCGTTGTATTATGGCAAATAGCTAGACCTAGGTTTAGATCCAGAGAAAGGGCTGTCTGTATAATGTTTTCATGGTTTATACTACAGTAACGTAAATTCGATCTAGTTTTCCAAAGAACATCCTCCACGAAGAATCTTCGTTCGGCAGATAGCCTCCGTATCATACCATAATAAGTTAAACAAATGAACAAACAAAAACCTTAGTAGCCGCCTGGACGGGAAAGTGGTTAGTGACTTTGACTGCCGTACCGAAGGGTTCGAATGCGAATCCCGGAGAAAGCATGGCTGTAAATTGTCTGTCAATTCATAGCAGGTAACCGTGGCCGACCATTCGGCGCCTCCATAATAAAATGACCACAGCTTCTGGCCTTAGTAGCGGCTAAAGCCGAAAAAATGACTAGTACTCACCGTTAAAAAAATCTAATGTATACATCACATGACTTTCTTGTATGGAATATTAAATTATACGCATTTTTTCTGCAGTTCATTTATACTTACTTCCTCAAATTTCATTACAGATATATTTCTAATTCAATTAATTCAGTTTTCACTTCTCGACAAGGCAAAAGTACATAAAATTTCAAAATATCTATATTAAAAATTGAAAGATATAGGAAAACATAACACGCCTAATACAGTCAAAATTTTTTTTCTACAAATAAAATTACAGTTTCTACGCAAAAATAAGCAAGAAGGCAGATTTTTCGGTGCACAAAACTGAAAGTTTACTTATGGTCTCATTCGGCAAAAAGACACTGAAGGTGTAGAAACTGACTTAATTTGTTGTGGACGCTATGTTGATTCAATATAAGGGATAATTTAATAACTTAAATAATAATTCCAGAATAGCTTAAGCATATTTAATTCATAGTAATAAAAGAAGACGTTATTTTATTGTTGCGAAGCTTAGTTTCTCTAGATTTGCAACAAATCCACTATTCTGTTAAGTTTCAAATGTAAACAAATAGGGCTGCTATGGTAAAAAAATAGGTTTAGTCGCACTTAAACAACTTTTAATTTAATAATTAATAATTCTACAGCTGTAACATGCAGGTTAACTAAAGGCATAAAAACCTTACACGGAAGATAAGAACAACGTAATTTAATCTTTTTTAAAGCAAAAATTGCGCAATTTGCAAACATATAAGAATAAAGAAACTTAGCAGTACTCATACATATATATATATATATACTTTTGGTGCGGGCGATTGCAACCATAATAGAAGGTGCACATGTACATGTTATAGCAGGCCTATATAAAAATTTCTAGGTTCTGAGGCTACCCTTTTTTGAGTTATGCGAGATACATGCATACACGCGTACGTACGCACAGACACCATGAAAAGATCTCTTCAAAATCTCTTCAGTTTTATAATTCTTTTCTTTGAGGGAGGAAGAATCCTTTATTCTGCCCTTACGTACAGATGTCATGAGAAAACATCATTAATTTGCATTCAACAGCGGTCAAAATAGATGTTTTCGTTAAAATATGATATCCGAAATTTTTCGCAATTACAATACTTCCTTTTTACTTCGTACAAGGAGGTAAAGAGCGTTAGAGGAATATATGCTCAGGGAAACTGGCTTGAATTGATGGCTTAAGCGAGAAATGATCAATACAGTTACATAGCTAAACCTTTCATCGAAATTCGAACTCAGCTCGAACTTCCGCTATTCTCGCAGTCTTTTCAGCCAGTGTTGGGATATGCATAACAAGTCCGTTTGCCTAAAGCTTCCCTTCATGGACGCTGCTATGTTGTGTGTACATAAAAAAAACTGAGTTTTATTTCTCTTCAAGATTTAAAGAACAATATGAATTTAAAATTAATCAGTTATGTTAAAAATATATTATTAAAACGTGCGTGAAAATATATTATTAATAATATTACCGTAAACTTTGGTAAATAAAGAAATTTGGCATTGCGTTGGAATTGCTTTCAATTTAAATGTTTCCTTAAATCATTAATGCTGAAGCTGATGAAAATTTATTCTTGTGGGAAGTTTTGCTAAAGTTTTGTATGCAATAAAAGAGTGAAGTTAATATTTCTGTAATCATTTTAAATAATCAACATATATATATTGAGTAAAGTAGCACATATGAGAAAAGAAAGGCAGTCGTATACTTTGATTTGATAATTACTTAAAATTCCCATATTAAATAATTCATTGGAATATATATTGTTGCGTGCGTATGAGTTCGTAAAGGATTGAATGCACTTTATTCTTTTCACGAGGAACGAAACAAAAGGCTGAAATATTTCCTCAGAGACATTCGTGCAATATCACAATATCTCAAACGTTAAACAGAACTCAATTCAAAACAGAGAAACTAATTCTATCTCATAGCTAATTCACTACAATCATTAACAGTATTGAATAAAGAATACAGTTCGCTTAAAAACAACTACAACTGAGGTGAGGTGTTTTAATTCGGTTTTTATAAGCTTTTTAATTATTCACGAGAACATTCTGGTAAATTCTATTTTTTTGATTTTTCTGGTGGCAACAGCAATTAAGAGATATTTATTTATTAAATATTAAATGCACGCGCTCTTGCATTTTTACTTTTCCGGCGTAGCTTTCTCTTCAAAATCGTCTGCGTTGCACGAGAAAATAAAGCAATTTGAATTACAATTCTAAATAAATAGCTAAATAAATACAAAATCCGTAACAATATTAACTTGAAAGCTTCGCACACATTGTTTACCTACGTTGACTTTTGTCATTACTCAAACAATGATATCGTTCATTTCCTAATTTTGAGTAACAGTAAGGCCCTTGAACATATGGCATATATTTCATTAAATTTTCACTACCAGAAGCCTTAAAATACTATAGTTAATATCGCTTATCAACAAGATAATATTAAAATACTAAAGATGCTGCATTAGCTGTCAAAAGTTTGGTCATTTTTGGAACTATTGTCTTATTTAACATATTGGCCAAGAACGTCTTTGAGATGTCATATTTTTTAGTTTGCTATAAAGTCACGTTCATGAAAGATGGACTCCATTGCCAATTCATGATGCATAAGATCATTCGTTTTCTTCAATAAAAGTGTGCTGCTCAAGATTACGAAATTTAATCATTTAAAAAGTCATTTTACTTTTACTTCTTAATATTTTGCAAGACATGTTATTTTATGCCTCCCAGTATCATAATAAAATATGCTTTTAACTTATTAACTTCCAGATTTCTGACTGTACTATACTGTTGTCTGTGTTCAGAATAAAGTCTAACAGTTATGAAGAAATTTTATAATAACATATACAGGGGATTATATTTGGTTTCAAACACTTAATTCTTCACATCTATTTACAAATATGGGTTATTAAATATTAGCGAAATAGCTTCATTTTAATTTTACGTACACTAATGGTCACTCTTTTTAAAACCTGTCTATTTTTAAAAAAAGTTCTGAAAATGAACTCTCATTGTAGAGACATTAGGTATTTTTGAAGCAGGAGAGATGATAAAAGAGCAATGCCGTCGCTGGGATTCGAACAACGGACCTCTCGAATACGCATCGAGCGTGCTTACCACTACACCACGACACCACGACAGCATGCGAAGAAAGTGGGAGAAATACTTTAAAAACGTAAGTATTCAAATACTTTCAATAAACAGTTTATACTGATTTAAACCACGCAAATTACGGGACATTCAATATTTCGTTGTATACCCATCCACTACTAAGCCGGAAGGGGCAATCTCTTTATTATGGAGGCATTTAATTTTAATAGGTAGACTCCCGTTGCTTCTTATGAAGTTACGAACAGATTACATGCATGTTTTCTACGGGACTCGACTCCGGGCTATTCGGTACAGCAGTCAGAGTAACTAACTACTTTCCCACCTAGACGGCTACTCCCTATTAACTAAAATATTAAATTCATTAGCTTTATAAATATATTAAATTCATGCGCTTTCAGTAAAGCTTTCGAACAAATGTCACGTTCTTTATTCCTCTTTCCAACTCATTCCATATACTCCATAAGATGGGATTTATATTCGGAGAACAAAGAAGTTTTGATAATTTCGGAAAAGTTGTATAATAACCACAAGCAAACATTTAGGGTTGCATGTTTAGAATTATTATCCTGGTAGAATATGAATGCACTTTACATTCCTAGTTTTATTGCATACACTTTTAGGTTTCGTTAAGCATATTTATATATTTAAAATGATCCGTATTATTTTTTATCAAAATTATAGTTCCCATCCCATGGGCTACGAAATACCGCCACACCATTATGCTTCAACCCTTGGCTTAACAGCGGGCAATAGAATTTTCGAACTAGTTGTTCATTCGGTTTTCGCCATACAGCAATCAGTCCACCGGACCTAGATATATTCAGTTTTGGCTCATCTGCAAATATAACGAAGTTTCAATATAATAAATATTTGCTTACAATATATTTTGGCGAAACCAGGTATATTTTGTTTGTTTTATAGTTAACGGAGAATTTCTTTCTGGCTAATCGCTCATTGTACCTATGTGCTCTAATGATTCTTGTAAAAGTTTCGTTGCAAATTATTCTAACTCCAGTGCAAGTTTTACAGCACTAATGCTTCAGTTTTCTTCTTTATCTTTTGTTGTTGT
The DNA here is from genome assembly GCA_000611955.2 of Stegodyphus mimosarum. NCBI lineage: Eukaryota > Metazoa > Arthropoda > Arachnida > Araneae > Eresidae > Stegodyphus > Stegodyphus mimosarum. The sequence continues at coordinate 147,852 of KK116486.1, forward strand.
TTTTTTAGAATGAATCTCCGCTTGCTTCGCGTTAGTTTGGAATGCAGTCCAGACTTAAAAATATTTTCAGCAGTTCTATGTAATTTTCATCATTGTAATACATCAAAGATAGTTAAAAGCTTTATTTCAAAGACGTTTTGCGTATTTTGAATACTTTAAAAATCTTTAAAAGGGTGAACTGATAAATTTGTTAAATTCCTAACATGACTTCTTCATTTTTGGCTGCTTGTGATATTCATTTTAGATATGAACTTGCTAACATATTTTGTTAAATAAGTAATGATTTCCAAAAGCAGATGATAGTTCTTGTGATTTTGTTTCGTTTCAAATAAAAAATATGATAAGAAGCATCACCTTCCAAAACATATCAACAAAATGTTTGAGTATCCGAATTATTATGTAAGTTATTTCTAAGCACGTTTTGAATAAATCATTTTATTACAAAGAATATTTTGATGAGATTTATTTCGTAACAAACGAAGCTTAAAATAGAGGAAAAATAATATAGTAGAAAAGAATCTGCAGGCTATATTTTAATATTTACTAGAAGATACGTGCAAATAAGTTTAAGAAATACAAAGTGAGCCACTGTAAATTGCAAGCATCAGTATTTCTATTTTTAATTCTTGTCAAGCCTTAATATACTTTTTTAAAAATTTGATATTTTATGCCCTTTTACATTCCAGAAAGAAGTAGAAGTTTTAATAATGAAATTTTTCTTGAATTATGTTTGAATTTTTTTCAATTGTAAAGATTAAGTTTTGAGTTTTTAGCATAAAAACCTTTTATGATTTAAAATATTTTAACAAAATGTCATTTTCATTTAAGAAAAGAAGCAAAATATTGGAAAGACATTTGCATTTAAAACTAGTTTTAATAATATACTCTTTTTTCGAAATATTAGGCTACGATTTCAAAAAGCTAGTTTTTTCTTTCGTATGGAAAAATGTTCCATAAATGTTTATGCATATGAAGTAGTTTTGTGTTTTAAACAAATTATTTCCATATAAATATAGATCAAAATTAATGTTAAGTAACTCTATATTTTGCTGTTTATCAAAGAGGGCTTGATTATTTTGCATTATTATATATAAAAAAATTTAAGACCAATGGGTTTTAGAAGTAAAGTTCAAAGTTTAAAGAAACTAAAAATATCGTAAATACATATCTATTTTAATGCATACAAAAGTGCGGTTTTCAAACTACATTAAAGGGCCAAGCAATGAAATAATAAAAGCTCATTTGCATTTAATATTTGACTTATTTATTTTACTTGTTAGAGAAAAATACATAAAGAGTTTAAAATATTTCATTAACTTTTATTTCATAGAAACTTTAAACTTCTTTGATGAAACTTTTCTGAATTTTTACTTTCTCAATCTATTTAACGTTTTAATCTTTCATTTATGTAAATTTTAGAAAATATTATTTTGGATTTCTCTTCATTCTGAATTGCAATAATATGAGCTCTACCCTTCACAAGCTTCCAAGCTTTTCAAGCAAGGGAAAAAAAAACATTTCAAGAAATATATGTATATATTATGAAAAATAAGTACATTGAAAATCCATGTAATATTCATTTTGGAATAAGCCATATGCAAAAATTAAAAGCAGAAGCAAAGTGGCAAACCTCAAGAAATGGGGGGGGGGAAGCAAAACATGCCAAAACCAAAAATTAAAAATGTTAGTTAAATTCTTTCGCTGCATCGTCATCAGGGGGGTTAGTGCAATGGAAGAAGTAAATAAGCAAAATAAATTGTTTGTGAACTGATAAGGACGCAAATTAAAATTTTGAATTTAAAAATAATCTTCAACAGTTAAAGTAATCCGTAAACTTAGTAAAAAAGTTAAAGTAATCCGTGTCTCTAACAGTCCAACCCATACAGGCCAAAGTAAACAGTGCAAACATAGTAGCATAAAAAAAGAGATTATTAAGACTTCTTTTAAATTTAAAATTATAATTTGTGTTCTTATCAGTTCAGAAGCATGGTATTTTATTTATTTACTTCTTTTGTTGCACCAGCCTCCTGATGACCATGCAGCGAAAGATGTGAATAACATTTTTAAAGTTTGGTTTTTGCATGTTTTGCCTTTTTTTTTCCTTGAGATTTGCCAGTGCGCTTCTGCATTTTAATTTTTGCGTATGGTTTATTCTGAATCGAATATCTGATGGATTTTAAACGTATTTATTATATACATACATGTGTGTGTGTATTTTAAATACTGCAAAAATTATAACCATTGTTCCAGTTATTCCCTTCTTCTTACATTTCGAAATTTTTATTCTTCTTCGACATTTAAGGTAGAAAAACCTTTAAATATTTGTTCTACAAGAAAATTTATGTTTATTTGTCACTATAATGAAGTTAAATAAATAGTCATCTGGAATTATAAATCCTACTAACTGTCACACTTTTTGTTCTTCAGGCTATGAAACAGCAGTAGAAATAAATTAGATTTCAAATTGGAGAAAATTAGTTTGTTTTGTAGAAAATGTGATTGCTGATAAAAGAACATGATTAGAAATTGGGGGAATATTTTCAAAATTTAATAGTATTTATAATATCGGTAATATCTAGATTAATGGCACCAAAGAAAAAAGCCGTTTTTACATTTAGCAAGACTAGTAGGAATGTTTGTTGTACTTCAATGTAATTTTCGCGATGCTAAAAATTAAGACAAATAAGGATGATTAGGGTTAAAGCTTTGTTTATAACGTAAGAAAGAAATCATTAGCAATAAAGCATGAAAAGAAAGAAAAAATACACAATCCGTATTGATAACAGAAAAATAAAAACCTGTACCTAAAAGACCCAAGAACCATATCTTAAATCCTTAGCACGAATAGCTGCAACAGCGTTTGTTGGAGCTGAATATACTTTAATATCAATCCAAATAAAACTATGTTTCATCTATCGTTAGTCTCCAGTTATTGACTATAGTTATAAGTTGTATCAACGTAAATTCAAAATCATATTTTTATTCGCATTCCACACTTTAGTCGAGTATCTGATAATTTACTCCTAACAATTTTTTAGTTTATAATAGCGCTAATGGTACTCAGTTTGTACTTGACAGATTCTAATATAATTCTAATTTCCTTGAAATTTATAATTTTTATTTTTATTCTTCTGTCCTCATCATATATTTTACACAGCTTTAGTTTCTTTCTAATTTGAATTTAGGCTACCTTCTTTAATTTGAAACCTGATATATTGCAAATACCGTTTTTCGCTATTGAACACACTCATGTTTTGTTAAGTATATACGATCATTTTTGTATCGCAGATGCATCAAATTTTAATTTTCACACGAAATTTTGTTTTAAAGTTATTTAAAAAAGTGTTTAAAGATTTGCATTTAATATAACACAACATATTTACACTCATGAAAATTTGCAAACATGAAAAGTTCGAAATTTGTTCATTGCTTTTCACTTAAACCAGTCTAGACGCTTAAGAAATTGCATATCTGAAATTTGAAATAAAAGAATCAAAAAATTATATCTAAAAATGTAACATTTCCAGACTCAGAACATAATTTTGAGATGTTCATCTCTAAACTCATCTACAGAATAATTAATAAACATGTAAATATTTATGCCTAAACAAAAACGGAAAACAAATACATCAATAAATTGTAAATAGCAAATTGGAACTGAATAAACTTAGGTAATTTTAATAGATACAAAACACATATGCTCATGAGAATTAATTCGCCGAATGATAAACACTATGGTAAGCAAGAAGAAACTAATTTTAAACCTTTTGCCTTTCACAGGTAATGTGTATTTCTTATTCGAAACAACTATTATGAAGCAAAGAAATCTAAAAAATATTATTCATAACAAACATACAATAATGAATTTGCATCCTTTGATGTGCATTATGTTTTTACTAAGAAAAGGGCATAATGAAATTTCGAATATATATATATTTCTGACATAATGAAACAATAAGTATTATACATTAATTATGTAAGCTATTAAGTTAAAAAAGAGTTAAGAAACTAGAAATTATTTTCACTAAAACATTATTGCAAAGGCAGTAAAAGGTTTATATGAAAATTTCATTTTTATGTCATATTTTCATTAATTATTCAACTTCAAGATTTATTGTATGCACTTCTCAAATACTGAATAATGCTCTTCAAAAATTCAGTGAGTCATTATGTCTTTACCCTCCTCCTACTTACAGGTTTCTAATGGTATTTTTGTAGCCCGACCCTTGTAATAATTCATTCGAAGACAAGTCCTGGATATTACGAACTAAAAGTTATATTTACGAACGACCTACCTTCGCCAAAACCCATAAAAAGATATCATAACAACTACTACAGTTTCAGCATTAGCGGCATCAGAATAGATTTAAATAAGCATATGACGTTAATTTTTTTCTTACTACTCACGTGACGTGGTGGTATAAACCGACCAATGTTATTTCCGGATATAATTAGGCAGTGGGCGTTTGGGAAGGTCTCGGTTCCTGACCTCCGCTTTTCTTCCTGAATAGATACTTTCTTCTTCACCTGGTTGAGGTTAGGTGCCGGCACTATTGTTGGAGCAACAGGTAGTACAGTTGCGCTGTCCGAAATCACCTTAAGCTGATCTTCTTGTTTAGCTTTAGATATTTTAGGAACCGCTTTAGGGTTTTTAGGAGGAACCACAGGTGCTGAAGAATTTTTAGGAGAAGCCACAGGTGCAGGAGGATTTTTAGGGGAAGCTACAGGCGCAGGAGGATTTTTGGGGGAAGCCACTGGAGCAGAAGGATTTTTAGGGAGAATCAAAGGTGCAGAAGTTGGGGGAATCTCAAGTTTAGGAATAGCGATGTCCGGTGGCATTATCGCAGGTCCATAATCCGTCAGAGGAGTCACTTCCAAGTGAGCTGAAACAGGCCTCTTTGGTTTCTTTTCTGTTACTGGCCTCACATCACTGGCAACACTTCTTTCCCTTTCCGGGCGACTACTAGATCCGGGGGCTACTGTCGGTGTCCTTTGAATGCCTTCTTTACGATGGTTTTTCTTTATGACGCTTGGCGAGTTTTGAGGTTTTTTCATAAGTTTTTTAATGGAACGACCAAAGTCTACTTTCGATTCTTCTGCAGGTTTCGAATGCTCTGGTTCTCGGCGAGCAGCATCCAAAGTCGGACGGTATGCATTCATAAAATCCTCAAACTCGGACCTATGCAGCGCCAAGGGTGTTGTACTCCCAGCGCTCGGCGGTACACCCCGACGCATCGATAGGTTGAGCAATTGCTTTGGCGCACCGCTGCTATTAGGAGGCATACACTGTTGGTGGTTAGGGGGAAGCTTTTAAGTCACATTGCGTTCTTTCATCAGTGATACTTTAGAAACTTATTGTTAATGAAATTATTTAAGTCCAGTTTCTTTACGTAGCAACATTTCCTTAATGCACGTGAACGGTACTTAATGAAGACAAAGGTTACGTAAATCTTCGAATCAAGAAAGTTGTTAAGATAATCCAGGTTTGATATTGACACAAAGCTTTCGACGATACATTTGCTCATTATTAAAACCTTTTTTACAAAGGAAAAACAAATAATAGTATTCATCAAATTTTGTCAGTCTTTGGCATATAGTCTTTGGAACTTTAGAAGAAAATTACTAATCAACGCAGCAAATATTTCGACGTATTGCTCCTTGGAAAGATGCAAGGTTTACTGAGGAAACACATAATCTTTCACATAGGGACGTGAAGTGGCTATCGACAGAAACTTCAAAGATAAACTTCGTTATTAATTTCTTAAATCTGCATAACTACGCAATTCGCATTTTTTTCATAAGAATTTCACTTTTGGGATACATGAATAGATACTATTTCGTTTCAAATGCAGGTGCTTTGGCTTTCGTCCAAAAAACACAACTCTGCTTTCACTGGATGTTTCACCTGGTTGGGCATGTCGATTGCAGACGCGGTATTCAAACACACTTTGACAAAAGGCTTAACAGGAAAATCGGGTACGGGAACTGGCGACAAACACACCTCGTTCTCCTCGGATCGTTCAGAACCCGGTTCTGGCGTTGATTTGAGTTTTCGAAACTCAGCCTACGGAAGCGAAAGGATATTTTTGATGTCAGTCTAAATATATTTACACGTTCTGGCGTGTCTCCAGAGGCACAGGACTTTTCCCTACCGGCTTTTTCCTATTCTTTCGACGATTTCGCTGGGGTAGCATCAATCACACAATCTGAATCGATGGACAGGGCGTACTCGACAACAGAAGTAACGAAAACATGATCAATAATTTTGAATTGAGGTGACGCTAAGTCAAGATGCATTTATTTTATTTCGTTTCATGCAATTAGAAAGACGGCAACCAGACTTTGGAAAGTTTCCATTTAGTTGATGAATCTTTATTTCTGAGTAGCGTTTGCTCATGTTGGTATCACTTTTTAGACAGTATCTTGACCTGCGTTTAGTGCACAATTACAGTTTAGTTTAAGAAAATGCGTATAAAATTGCAAAATACGAATTTACTTGCCATTTTTTATGAACAAACGTTACAACTTTGTTATCGAAGGAAAAATTAATTAAAAAAAGCTTTTATTTAAATAAAACTTATATTCTTTAATGCAAATGTTTATATTTCATTTAAACCGATCATTACAATTAAATTATAGACCAAATTTAGTAATATGGCTTAATAATTTTAGATGTGCTAGCTTATAAAAGAAGACAGGAAACTATAAACTACCTAATTTTTGTATCTGCTTACTAATAACAAGCTGTTTTAAAATATTTAAAATGTATTCTTTCGTTTCAGATACTCTAGTACTGGGATAGTATTATTATGTTTATACGTAATTAAATTGCATCTTTAGCAACCATATTTTACCATTAAATAATCCATACATATATATTTTCTGTAAGGAATCTGGTGTTAATGACTGAGTATCATTGACAAGATTACTATTATTTTAAATTAATTAGTTACTTTGCTATAACTTCTTCTTTTCGTTTCTTTACTAGAAATGTTAGAGTTTTGAGCCAACTTCGATTTAAATTAAATTGTGTAGTCTTTGACTACTACTATCTGCGTTTTGAATTTGAATTGACTGTCATTTCAATTACATCACCACAAGTGAAAGCTGATATTACCAAGCACAAGAAGTGCGTTTATATTTTAAGTTGTGTTGAATAAAAAGGTTGTTTCAAAATCTTTTCAAGACTTTGTAGTTAATTTCAAACGCAGCGATAATTCGCTATACTTCTGCTAGGAGTTTAAAACAAGTTTATTCTTCTAAAGCAAGCCACACTCTATATATTTTATCAAAAATGATATTAATTGTAAGATTTTTGAAATCTCAAAAACGATTATTAGTTTGTCTATATCGTATTATTTGTATTAATTATATGTAATTATTGCGTTATTCTTAAATAAAAAAGAATTCATTTTGTTGTTAGGAAGAGTCTAATAAGAAATCTATGGATAATTTTTAATCTTTTTATTTCGTAAGCTGGCTGTGACTGTTGATTAAATAGAAGCATATAAAAAGTTATACAATTCTAACAAAAAATGTTGTTTTTATCATAGGCATAATTAAAAATGTAATGTCATAAATTACTGTGAAGGCTATTGTGGCAGTTTATAAATACCACTGTAGAGACATCAGGTATTTTTTTGAAAGCAGGAAGCTGAAGAAATTAACAGTCCCCCGCCCGGGACTCAAACCTCGAGAATGCGCGTCGAGTATCCTTCCAATTACACCAAGAAGGCGGGAAAAATACCTTACATGCTCCTCCTTTTTTCAAAGGGCGACTTTCGAACGCCCCTTTTTTTAAAGGATGACTGAGGATTAGGGGACCCAATCATCAAATCCTGGTGGTGGAGAATCATCATCCAACACCATTTTTGTTCGGGCGCCATTGTAGAGATATTAGGTAATTTGAATAAGGAGAGAGGAAAAATGAGCAGTGCCCTCGCCGGGACTCGAACCTCGAACTTCTCAAATACGCGTCGAGTATGCTACCAATTACACCACGAAGGCATGCCAAGAAGACGGGAGAAATACCTTACACCATCTTTTAAGGTAAAATTCAGAATCTGTCCGGAAACGTTTTAATTGATGTGTTAATTATGATCTGATGTTGCCTCTTACAATATATTTTCACTATGGCTCATCCAACCGAAGCCGCTTTTTCACGTAAGTGATATATAGTAAAATGAAAAATTTTAGTGACTGAAATTTCTATAACTATTTTCCGCAAGCAACAGCAAAATTATCTACATATACAATGAGCTATTTAATATTTTTTATTTCCTTAATCAATGAACTTAATATCCAGTAATTTGCAAGATAATTCCTTGTAAGGTTCCAATATGTTAATGTAACCGGTTATTGGGATTTAGATCTTTACTGTCACTTTTCCTTTCTATTTCCCCACCAGACTGCAAATCAGGTTAAGTGTATTTAAGCCGAGGTTTTTGGATTGCAAGACAGAACGTGTTTCTGATTCTCGGTTGTTACTTGGTTTCGCAGCTCTCATAAGATTATAATTCTTCGGTTTTGCATTGTAACTGCCGATATTTAAATTGTTACACCGGTGAGATGTTGAGCCAACTTAGTGTTAAATCAGCTGCATAGCCTTTGGATACTAAGCTTAGTTTTATATCTTGAAATTGACTGTTACGTTAAGTTACATAGTCACAAGTGGTTGGCTGATTTTGTCAAGCACAAGACGTGCATTTGTGTTCAAGTTCTGGTTTAATAAAGGTTTCTTTAACCGTCTTAAGATATGGCAGTTTCTTTCAGGCAACGATAATTCGCTCTAAGTCTGTTAGGAGATTGGAATTAATACTTTATGATACTAGAAAACACCAAACTCTGTAACTTCACAATCTGAATAGATTTTGGCGGTAAATTTCAGGTTTTCAACAGTAAAATTATTTTGATAAATAAAGAAACTAAATAAACGCAAAGCAGTTAAAAATATAATGCTATTTTTCTAATTTTACTAAACCAGTCAGTATATGCTGAATTGTTTTAGGTAAAATAATTTAATTTTTATTCTTATTTTGTTGCATATTAAAATTAAGCACGCCAGTAATATGAAAAGCTAAAAGCCAACGAAACAATAGAAACAATGGTGAATTTTTGACTTCTTACCAATTTCTAGGGAAATAAGTGATTCTTATAAATTGTTTTTGTTTCATGTAAATACAGATAAAATATTTTTAAAAAATTTTAAATTCTACGATAGAATGCTCGTTTACATCCTGTAATTTAGAAATTCGGGTTAAAGACTTTAAGTATGACACTTCAGCTGAGGAGCGATAAAATACGAGTACTTCTGCAAGGCATTGTAGGTAAGCAAGCCATCGAATGAGTGGTAGGAAAAACTCATTGCTACACATTTGTTATGTTTCAATCATTTTTCTATTTTATTTCATTCTTTCGAGTTTAAACAACGAAACTTGGTACTTGCATATTTCTCCTGCTTGAAAAACAAAGAAACATGACATACTCTTAAAAAATGATTAAATTTTAGATCATTCCTCTAAAACCTTTCACTGTTTAACACTGAATGTTGCCTTAGTTTATGATAAGTATTTTTGTCTTATATCTCTTAATGCGTTTTTTAGGTGAAAAGGTACCTAACCTATCTGAGTTTGGAAAAACTCCATCGACATGTACTTCCAGCTGAAAACAAGAATATTTTACAATACCGAAATCTGCCGAAAATGGGAATGCATAGTAAACCCCACTCGAAGTATTCTTATGAGCAAAGAAGTAAAGGGATCGACTGATTATCTGTTGGTAATAGGTAACATGAAATAACTTGTAGAGACATTAAGTAATTTTTGAAGGCAGGGGATGTGAAAATGAGCAGTGCCCTCGCCGGGACTCGAACCTCGGACCTGTCGAATACGCGCCGAGTGTGCTGACCACTACACCACGAAGGCATGCTAAGAAGGCGGAAGAAATACCTTACAAGCTATAAGTATTTTATTGTATCCATTTCTTATACAGTAATGTCTGCTTCATTGGCATATGTAGAACTAATATTATGCTACATTAGTATCCATACTGCTTCTGTTCCAAAGCTTTAAAAATTATTTCTCAAATTTATCAACGCATTTATTAGTTTTATATGAAACTATCCAAAATGTGAATACAAAAGTAGGTATGTCGTGATTAAAATGGCAAAAAATAGCAAATAATATTTCTAATTTAAATGCATTCATATTCACAGTTGATTAAAATCCGAAAAATTAAAAACTTACGTTAAAATAGCTACAGTCAGTAAATAATTCTCAGCTGTTTCAAGAATAGGAGCATTTTACATCTAAATGTGTCAGAAAATATGAGTTGGGAAATGATGCTTTAAAGACAAATTGCACAATTTACAAGACTGCACGTAAGATCTGAACGATCTTTAAAAAGGCCTAGGTTAATTATATAGGTTTCTGTATGAAAATAACTAAGTTACGCGAACAAAAGTCTGAATAAAAATTATAAAATTTAACTTGACCTTATTTTTTAAATTCAATCGTTAAAGCAATGCCTTCATTGACTACTTGTTTCAAGACAGATATCTTTGTTAGCAGGACTTAAAAATTCTAAACTTTAGATCTCTAAGACGTATTCATATTATGAAAGCTTGAGGAAAACTTCCAAAATACTGATACAGCTAGATATTTATCGATGGGAATCGAGTTCAGGAAGGATTAGGCAATGTTCCTAAATTTATACACTAACGAACCTGAAAACATTGCCGTAAAATTACATGTTTTCTGAGCACTGAATTCCTGGATTTTGAACATAAAGTTTGCGTATACAACGTTTTAATCGACAATTTTAATTAATTAAAATTTTCACACTTTGATACAAGATTTGGCTATTTATAATGACTTAATTAATTATTTAAAAATTAATTATTATTCAAAATTAATTATTATTTTTCAGCTATCAGCTTTTATAGTATGTATTGAGAGGGATATGAAATGAGGATAAAGATTTCGCAAAATACAAACTGTTAATGAAAATTAAAATCTTTTTCATTGGTCCTCGTTCAGTAATATTCATCCTGCTTGATCATAGCACCAATTAAATCTGCGTTACTAATATAAAGAAAGCTCTTAATTTCCGGAACAGAATTCTAGCATGAATAGCACTTCTAAGTTTGATCAAATATGCAAGTGGTATTTAACCCAATGTTCTAATTTTCTCCAGTTTGGTGACTAATTAGAGAAAAAGAAGATTAAAGTACTACTTTGTATATTTTGAGCCCTAAAGGAGTTAGTGAGTTGAAGTAATCCATAAATATAAGTCATCAAAAGATTTTTTTTTCTGCTCTTGAGATTTCAAGTCTGATCATTACAACTGAATCCTTACAAATCAACAGACGAGGTATAGGTCGTAAGCTCATGCTAAAAGGAAACCATGAAAATGCATTATTTCACTTTAATTTCATTCAGACGCAGTACCTTACCTGAAGAAGGATTGGAGGTTAATTTCCATGGCGTCGCCGTAAGTAAATTTACTTTGCATAATTCTGATTTGATGTTTAGGAAAAATTAAGTATTCTAATTAGAAGTATTGGCTTCATTTCATGATTTTACGTATTTTTTATAGTTTTGTCACAATTGTATTGTTATTAACGTAATTCGCACATTATCTGTATACACTTAACTGTAACTTTTTATATATACGTATAGACAAATGGGTGTGAAAATAAGTGCGTATTGCAACCGTTGCCTATTTTATTATATATCTTATTCTTTTTGTTATTAAATTTTCTAGTTTATATATTGTTTATTTTAACTATTGCTTATTTTATAATTTACCTTTTCTTGCCTTTACTGAATTTCAGCGTTTTATAAAATACGCAATTTTTCTTGAATTTTTTTTAACGTAACATGTATGTGTATGTATACATATATATAGAGAGAGTGGAAATAATTCCGTTTGTATATATTTTAAGTTTTAAACTGTTGTAAACATACCTAAGAACTTGGCTTGTAGTTTAGAACGCTTTTATTTAAATGCTTCAATTTTACATGTGCGAAGATACTCAAAAATAATACGAGAAATAGAAACCAGGAAAACCTGTGGCAGTTTTCTAATTTCCACTAAAACTCGTAAATACTAGATAAACAATACTCAAGTCAGGAAGCAAAAATACAATGTTAAAAAAGGGCATATTTGTTTTTCTAAATATTCAAGAATTCCAAATCTTTTGTACAAATCGATCTATTTTTTTATCCAAATATACACTCTTAGACAAAAAAAAAAAAAAAAAAAAAAGACGCACCACGAAGCACTGAGAAGATATAAAGCAAATTGGTCACAAATTAATATGCATACAGGTTTCGACGGAAAATGCAAAATTTTACATTCTGGTTGCCAATGAATGAACGGTTGTCGCTACAGCGCATCTGATCTGCGCAACTGGCAGGATATTTAAGAGGAGAAATTACGATTCCAGGTCATAAATTCTTCACGAATTTCATTCCGTGTACTCTGATAGACAGTAACTATGTCTCGCATACAGGTGTGCGAATGATATGCGCAGACGTCACAATTTGAGAGAGGTCGTGTAGTTGGGCTCAAAGAAGCTGGTTGGTCTTATCGGCGAATAGCTCGACATTTGAGCAGGAGCGATGCCACTATTACACGATGTTGGCAGGAATGGGTGGACCATGGCCGCACATAGCGTCAAGAAGGAAGCGGTAGGTCTAGCGAAACGGCAGAACGTGAAGACCGAGCAATCGTCAGAGTGGCACCCACAGCCCCAGATGCATCACTATCATCGATTGTACGTGCAACTAGAGCTTCAGTGACCGCAAGGACCATTCATAGACGGCTCATAGAAAGGGGGCTGAGGTCACGGCGTCCCTTGCGCCGACTACCATTGACCTCTGTACAGCGTCAAGCCCGTTTGAAGTGGTGTCGGGCTCATTCGCTCTGGAAAGTCACTGACTGGAGTAAAATAGTCATCAGTGACGAGTGCCGCTTTGAACTGAGCCCCGATAACCAGCGAAGGCGAGCCTTGAGACGCCCCGGACAGCGGTGTGATACCAACCTGATTGTCTTCCGGCAGAGTAATGGTCTGGGGTGCCATTTCATTTCATAGTAGGACCCCTTTGGTTGTCATCCGTCGTAACCGTACAGCACAGCGGTACGTCGACTAAGTTCTAAGGCCCGTTGTGTTGCCCTTCATGTCACGCCACTCTGGGCTTACATTTCAGCAAGATAATGCCCGCGCCCACACTGCACATGCTTCTACTGCTTGCTTTAGTGCTTGCCGAACATTACCTTGGCCAGCAAGGTCGCCGGATCGCTCTCCTATTGAGCACTTTTGGAGCATTATGGGCAGGGCCCTCCAACCAGCTTGGGATGGTGACGATCTAATGCGCCAGTTAGACAGAATTTGGCACGATATTCCTCAGGAGGACATCCGCAACCTCTATCAATCGATGCCAAACCGAATAAGTGCTTGCATAAGGGCCAGAGGTGGACAAACGCGTTACTGACATTTTCACTTTGTGAAGCTCCATCACGTCAATAAATCATCCAATTTTTCTCAAACTGTAATCATTTGTTTTTTTGTACATGTACATCACTTCTACCGATTTTCGTCCCATTCGGATAACTCCTTCTTGGTGCGTCATTTTTTTTTTTGTCTATGAGTGTATTTTTGCGCAAAACCAATTCTGAGCATGGGTTGAAAATTTTGATTTTCCCGCTTAAGCTCAGTTGAGAGTATGTAGAAAGGTTTAGCAAAATAGGAAAATAAGGATGACTGAAATCAAGCAAAAAAAAAAAAAAAACTCTAAATCTGAAAAGTCTTAAATCTCATCTTTATGCAATACTAAGTTTTTTTTTCAATTCTGAAGTAGTGAACAAAGAAAAATATAAAAGAATTTATATATATATGTGTAATGATTCTGAATACGCAGTCGAACACTGGAACTCTTAATAGCTTTCGATGTCTATCATGGCTGATAGTGAAAGCCTACAGATGAAGATAACGACTTGGATTTTGATAAATCACTAATCTTTATTCTCATACATATCCAATTAAGTTTGTAGACACTTATTTAATCATGATTAAATATGATGAATTTCTGTGGCCACTGCGAAAAAAAAGTGGGACAGTTCTATATCTCCCGTTCTACTGGGCCAATTAACGAAATTCAACTTGCGTTTTTCATGTCTCGAAATTGAGACTTGGGATATGTATTAAATTTATATATATAGCATTGTTCTAATATAGGTATTTTGACACAAAATCGGACTTTTACTGAAACAATATGCCAATCGTTTTTTCATATTTCGATTCTACGACTCAAATTATGCCAAACTGCCAAAGTTTATAAATATCGCACAAGTAGGTTTTAAGAAAAATAGCTCTCAAAATTTTAGTTCCTCAGTGTTAATTGAATTTGGTATATATTTATTAATCTTTCTTGTTTTATTAAATTTAGTTGATTCTTCCTTTCACATTTCGAAATTTAGGTTCATTCCAAATAAAATTCGCCCACTTTTTTAATTTATTTTTTAAATTTTATTTTTAAATAATTTTTACAAATTTTTTTCGAAAAACATTTTGAATTATAATGCACAAAATATTTATCATCATCTTAAAGTAGATGTATTTTTAAGCATACCTAAACAAATTAGAGTTTTTTATTCAAAATTTCCGAAGTTATATGTGAATTTATATATTCGTGCGTTTTGAAATTTGGCATATTTGTTGAAAGCGATAAAACATCAAATGTAGTTTAATCGCTTTGTTAAAATTATTTGAAAGTAGAAACGATGTGACTTTTTTCCCTCCTACACAATGTAAATAGGGAAAGGAAAGTAGTTGCCATATATTAAGAATTTCGCCAAGTAAATTAATTATTCTTCGCGCAAACTTGAAAAAATTGCGCCAAGATAAATTTTTGAATTTCTCCGTAAGTTTCGCACCGAATTTTACAACATTTAATATTTAGGTGTAATTTGAGTCGTAGAATCGAAATATGGAAAAAACTGGCATGTCATATCAGAAAAAGGACGATTTTGTGTCAAAATACCTATGTTAGAGCAATGCTATATATAAATCTAAATATATATCTTAAATCGTGCTTTAGAGACATGAAAAATGCAATTTGAATCTCGATAGTCGGGCCAGTAGAACTTGAGATATAGATATACATTGGTTTTTTTAATAGTAAGACGTAGGCAGTTGAGAAGCAAAGCGACGCGAGGATGACAAAGCAGCACTTAGCGAAAGGAATAGAATGGCGTAATTAATTCGCCAGCGGTATTTATACTAAGTTTGATGTAATTGTAGAGATAAGCTATGATTGGCTAATACTAGTTTTAGCTGCTTTTTTCCAGTAGCGTTACATAACATAGAAAGATTTTTGGGATAACAGAGGAATTTAGGGGGTGAGTACAAAATCTAGAGTGTTAATTTAGAGGTTGCCAATTATTTCTAGAACAGCTATCGCATTTTGCTATATCTTATATATATATAATTAGAAAACTTTTCATATACCATCTCGGAGGAGAAGAAATTCAATTAAAACAATGAATATTAAAAATTTAGTCAATAGTTTTATTAGTTTTCAAAATAATATTTCCTAAACTTCTATTGCTTTCAAAACGTAAAAATCTGCAAAGAAAATCCTTAATCTTAAGAAAACCAAAATCAAAAGTAAAATTTGTTTTAAGTATTGAAAAATTAGCTATTGTCATTAATCGACTTATCAAGGGGATAAACATTTTTTAAAGCAATAAAGATTTTGAAAATACTATTTTAAAAACTAATTAAAATACTGACTAATATTTTTTTAATATTCATTACTTTAATTAGATTTCTATTCCTTTGAGATGGTATATTAAAAGTTTTCTGATTATAAATTATTGGTTTATTAGTTTGCAGCTTTAGCTCAGGTTATAGGCTTTTTAATTTACTCATTACTTTTATTTAGAACGTATATATATATGTATGAATTTTATAGCGTCATTGTCAACACTTACAAAATTTCACAATAAGAAGCCAAAAAAAAAAAAAAAA
>KK116486.1:163899-188852 GCA_000611955.2 Stegodyphus mimosarum
AAAAAAAAAAAACAGAAAATTTGTAAGATCACAGTAAGCTTACATCTTAAAAAACAACCACCCTAGTATTTGATTCCAGTTAAAATTAAAAGTTAATTTAAAAATATTTACGCATAATTCTCAAAACAAATATTGTATTTCAGTGCAACCCAATTGTAAACTTAAAGGAACACGTGGAACAACACACAGCGGTTTTACAATTGGAGATTTTCTGACTTTGTTACATACTTTCCACACAGACACAAAAAAACATGCATCCATATATGGAATAAAATAAGATAAAATGATCTAAATGAATATATTTGGAAGATTCTAAAATAAAAGTCCCAAACATTTATAATTTATTACTTATATTACAATTATAATGTGAATTTTTATAACTGTTAATCATTAAACATAGCAAATTAAAAAAAAGATTAAAAAGATGAAAGCCTACACAAAATTTTTTCAAAAATATGAACGGCTTATTATCTCTTGAATAATTAATCAATGACCCATGATTATAGTTTGAAAAATAATTAGGAAAGGGTAGTTATGATAATTTTTGTCATGTGATGTCTTTTAGCAAAAAATAAGCTTAAATTTTTATTCGGACCCGCTGAGAGAAAAATGAAAATGAGAGAAATTTTTTCGTATACTAATGAATCAAATGAAAGAGGGAACTTTTTCCGTATAAAAATAAATGTATCTGAGATATAATTAATTCAAATTTGAGAGATCATATATAAATATTGTTTGTATTGTTGCAGATGTTATGTTTACGAATGCAAAATTTTAATAGATATCTTTACATTAAAAATACATTAGACGTGGCTGGCTATTTTCTATGTATTTATTATTTCTCTTTAACGTTTGTTACATTAAATTAACTGACGTATTTTGAATATGATGTCCAGAAGATAATATTCTTTTTTTGATTACTTTTAATTTTATTCCAATGATTTTTAAAATGATATCAAATAAATTAATAATTTGATACACAGTCCAGTCACATTAATGTGACCATCTGTCAAAAGCCAGAATAACCACCTTTCGCAGAGCGGACTGCTGCGAGACGTGCAGGAAGAGAGTCACATAGGTCCCTGAAGGTGTTCTCTGGGATGTTGAGCCATGCCGACTCTAATGCCGTGGCCAGCTGCGCTAGATTACGCGGTTGAGGATCCATGGCGCGAACAACTCGATCGAGATGGTTCCACAGATGCTCGATTGGGTTTAAGTCAGGTGAGTTTGCTGGCCAGGGGAGGACGGTAAACTCATCCTGGTGCTCTTCGAACCACGCACGTACACTGGCAGCTGTATGGCACCTCGCATTGTCCTGCTGGAAGATGCCATCATCCTGAGGAAAAACAATGCGCATGTAGGGGTGAACATGGTCCGCAAGGACAGATGCGTACTTGTATTGATCCATTGTGCCTTCCACAATGATCAGTGAACCTAGAGAATGCCAGGAAAACATTCCCCAGACCATAATGCTCCCGCCTCCAGCTTGGACCGTTCCGGCAATGGTTGCAGGGTGGTTCCTTTCAGAGGTTTCACGCCTTATACGCCAACGTCCATCTGTCCGATGGAGCATAAAACGCGATTCATCCGAAAACGCAACCTGTCGCCACTCAGTGGACGTCCAGCTGCTGTACTGGCGTGCAAATTCTAGCCTTCGCCGTCGATGAACAGCAGTCAGCATAGGTGCACGAACCAGGCGTCTGCTTCGGAGGCCCAGACGCAGCAATGTTCGCTGAATAGTACTTTGGGAGACACTTTTGGTAGCCCCTTGGTTCATTTTGGTGGTCAGTTGCTCAACGGTAGCCCGTCTATCTGCCCGAACGCATCTCCGCAACCGTCGTTCGCCTCTGTCATCTATGGCCCGTGGTGCACCACATTTGCCACGTCGCTGATTTTGGACAGTCCCATTTTGCCATGCACGGTACACTTTTACCACGGCGGCACGCGAACAGTTCACAAACTCAGCCGTTTCGGAAATGCTTCCACCCTTGGCCCGAAAGCCAATGATCATGCCCTTTTGGAAGTCGGATAAATCGCTTCGTTTCTGCATTACGCCAACGATTGAAATATTTTCCGAAGCCCTCACACACCCTTTATATACGCTCAACTGCACTGTGCTGCCACCTGCCTTCTGTGATTGGTTATTTAACTCTGACATGGAAAGTACGTGGTGGTCACATTAATGTGACTGGACTGTGTAATTTCTAAATTTATTCCATTACTTAGATCCTAGAACTTTAAAAATGAGAGCTGGATAATAAATTTTAAGCTACTACTGTTGCAGTTAGCGTACACACAGGAAATAAGAGTAAAGAAAAAGAAGCAATATTTAAATATAAATAAATACACACTTATATTCGATATCTGATAAGTATAACTCTTCTCTGAAAGTGAAGTTGGTATTAGAAAACAAAACATTTGTAATGCATGCTAAGCATATTTTAATTTTGTTTTTTCCTCTCTTAAGTAATTACCTCAATTGTTTAGCTTATTACGGAGACTCGAACACTGGTATTAAATACATAAATGCACAATTATGTAATATTTAAAAGAAATTCCACATTAGGTGCGTTTAAAAGAGTGCTTAAGACCTTCGCTGCCGAGCGACATTTCCAAAAACGGTTCCACCACGACAACAAACTTTTATTAATTCATTGTTAAATAAAAATACAAAACATGTATGTATGGGAAAGACGTTGAATTTAGATAATTTTTACTTGCTTTGTACGAGTTATGTCGTAGTCGATTTTTGCGATAAAATGCTTTACGACAACACCAATTACGAGTATACTAGTAACGAATGTATTCGTAGTTGGTGGTTATTTATACCAAAGATTGACTATTTTTTAAACAATAATTATAACAAAGATTATTATAAATTGCTTAATTATTTTTACAATAGCTATGCTATTTACTTCAAAATTACTTATATTAGGAATAAATCTCCCGAATTGCGCTAAATTGTTGTGTTTTATCCTAATCCTTAAAGCCATACCTTCAAAGTACATGAAAACACTACGAGTTTATTCGTATGTGCAGTACGTAAAAGTAAAACGTTCTGCGGACTAACTCATAGCTGGCGTCTAAACGCAAATTTCGATCTACGAGCTAACTCGTGGTTGGCAACGAAAGTGTTAAATGATGAGAAGGAAATAGGAATATACAGTTAAATTTTCAGTAGTATGTATTATCTATATATATAAAGAAGACTGTCTGTTGGTTTGTCCTCTAGCAACTCAGACATTATTCTCGATTCCAAAAAAATTCGTGGGAAGCCATTTCGGCTATTCCCATCTTCGTACGACTTTAATCAGCAGAGATATTTATTAAAAACACTGAAAACACTAATTTTCGCGCTCATTTTTACGAGTGGCAACAGTCTCTCGCGTTGGAGATAAAAACGCTTTATTTCGAAAAGTGTTGCTACTGCTCGCTCTCAAATCGTGGAATTTGTTAATCGCTCTCAAATCGTGGAATTTGTTAATGTTTTACAAAGTTAAAGTTTTAATTTAAGTTTAAAGAAGAACTTCTGTTTGTGTTTCTTTGTTTGTTCCCGTTGTTGATTTCTGATCAATTATGATGAATCGTTTGCCACATTTAATAGACTAAAATTGAATATAGGTGAAATTTTGGATGGAGCTTGAGCTTTTAAGACCATTTTATTAGAAAGACGAAAATAATTAAAAACTGCACTGCATTGTTGCTGATATAATGAGAGAGAATTAGTTTATTTTTCTATCGAACTTTTTTATGTAGTTTCCGTATCGCATTAGACTGAAAAATATATGACTATGAACCGTACTTTTTGCATCGTTGTTAGAGAAGGATTACAGAGGTATCGTTCTCTCTGTTGTTAGATACATTACTCTCAAGCTAATTTAACTAGCATCGGGTACTTCCGCTAATAGACTTATAATCGTAACAAGAGAATGAATAAAACGATATAAGAACCAGAAGCTTAATTAAAGATAGCTAACTAGCCAACAGTATTTATTTTCCTACAGAAGAATGAAATAAAAGCCAATATCCAGTATGTCAGGAAAGTTTAGTTAAATATTTTCTCCACGTTTTGACTCTAAATCTAATAGCTACTTAACTGAAATTATAATAATTAATATTTGGTATTCTATTAAAAACCTAACACGGTAAATTATTAGATAGCTATATTAAATATCAAAAATTAATTCGAAAATATGAAAGACATTGCCAGGTGCTACAAAAAATCGTTTTCCCAATGAGGAAAATCTTGGCAACTGAAATAAAATAAATAAAAAAGTTTGGAAGAATAGACCGGAGAAAATACTGAATAATTTCTGAACTTCGTAATTACTGATAGTCCGTCAAATAGAATAATTTCTTTTACATAATCTCTTCAAAGCGTCTTTTTCTGCTGGTATAAAGATAAATTTGTCTTTTTGCTTTACTAAAATTAAAAACCATGAAATTCTGCATTTGCTAACACATATTCTTTGTTATGTACCTTATGCCTCTAGACATCTGTTAATCTTAAAATACAGTAATGTAATCTTACTCTAAAATATAATTCAGTCAGAGCTGTTTGCCAATTCAGAACTTTTTACATAAATATGTATTAATAAACTGCGTATAATTTCCACCATTTATTTGCTAAAAATGCATTTGTAAATAAATCTACAGAATTCAACGACATCTGTTTATTTTTTAGGAAAGGCACATCAGAAGATGAAAATGAAAGCGAAAAGGTCCCAAAGCGGGCATCGACCCCAGATTGGGGGGTAAGTATAATTTTTTTTGTACTTATTCCTAACTCAATTCTTACATTTTGCAGCATTCACTTACACCTGAAGTTGTTTTTTTAGGAGATCGTAGTTCCCTTCTAATATCTATATTCAAGAATAATGCACTGAAGGATATTTTCATAATTTCGTTTAAAATACTTATACGGAGACTTAAAATTTAACATAGTAATTGTATCACTAAAGTTTAGCATAGTAATTGTATCACTAAAGGTTAGCATTAGTAATCGTATCACTAATTTGTAAAAGTTTAGCATTACTAATCGTATTATTAATTTATAAAAATTTAGTATTAGTACTCGTATCACTAATTTGTAAAAATTTAGTATTAGTAAATATCATTAAGTCATTACATTAGCAGATTCTTTCCTTTTTGTTTGTTACGTAGTATTGGTGATGCATGAAGTCCTATGAGCGTTCTCATATAAAATCAGAAATAGTATACCGTATATCTTACCATTGTTATAAGTGCAAAAGATTTCCATGCCAAATTAATATGTAATTAAAATACATCAGCTGTAAAGGACAAGCATTGAAAAAATATGCATTTTTACTTAAGGATTTACCAGTTTCAGATATAGAACTTATTCTCTCTCTTATACTTGCTCTGGATTGAAAGAAGATATCAAATAATTAATCAATATTCATATTTTATTAATTCTTATACATTAAAATTATTATAATTACTATTTCTGTTCATTACATTATGATTTGTAGCTCTGTAGCTTTTTATAAGGAAAGGAACAAAGAAAAAATTATGAATAATTTGACAACTCAAAGATCATAATAATCAGCCTCTTCATAGAATTCAGAGATTAGCTTATTCATACAAATCATGCGCGCAATCAGGAAAATCCCAATTATATAAAATCTTAGCTAAAAATGAAATTCCTTTGAAGCCTCGTAAACTAATTAGTTTATTAAAATTAATAACAGGTAATAACAATAATAATAATAATTCACACTCGTTAAAATGCTTCGATCGTAAACTCCGTAAAGAAGTGAAAATGAAGCTTTATTTTTCGAAATAGATGTCTAATAAAATATTTCAACATAGGTCTTTCTTATTATTAAGTTTAAAGCAGATACAATACGGAAACTATGTGTTATTGTTCTGATGACAAGTGCTACGGCCTGTGTGTTGTTACTCTGACCCGAATACGCATTTTACGTTTCTCTGAGGCGAAAATTACTATTACTCTTAAAAATAGCCTTTATACGTTTGGTGTTTACGCGAGCGCCCTTCAATTTATGCGATTCATATTTATAGAAACTTAGAAGATAGTGATTTCGACTATGCACACTGCGGGGGGGGAGCAGGAAAGTTCCATATCTCCCGTTCTACTGGGCCGATTGACGAAACTGAAATTGCGTTTTCCATGTCTCGAAAGCGCGACGTAGGATATATTAAATTTTTTAATTTTTAGTGAGAAATTTAAAATTTTATCTTGGCGCATTTTTTTCATTTTGCGACAAGAATAATTCACTTTGCGGAATTCTTAATTTTTAGTAACCTGGTTACTTTCCTTTTTTCTCATTGATACACTAGAGGAAAAAAGGTCCATAATTCATTCTTCGAAATAATTTTTAACAAAATGCGTAAACCACATTTTCGTTATTATCGCTTATAAAAAATATGCCAAATTCCAAAACGCGCCAAAATGTAAATTCACTTATATCTTAGGAAATTTTGAATAAAAAAACTCTAATAAAATTTTTTGCAGGTATGCTTAGAAATACATCTACTTTAAGGTGATGGCAAAACTTTTATAGGTTGTAATTCAAAAGTTTTTTTCGAAAAATTTAAAAAAATTATTTAAGAATAAAAATTTTAAAAATAAATCATAAAAAATCAGGGAATTTTATTTGGAATGAACCTAAATTTCGAAATATGGAAAGAAGAATCAACTAAGTTTAATAAAAAAAAGAGAGATTAATAAATATATATCAAATTCAAATAAAATTGAGGAGATAAAATTTTGAGAGCTTTTTTTCTAATTTTTTAAAAACCTCTCGCGATTTTTACAAAACTTGGTAGTTTGGCATAATGTAAGTCGTAGAATCGAAATATTGAAAACAATTGGAATGTTATTTAAAAAAAGTCCGATTTTTTGTCAAAATATCTACAATAGAACAATGTTATGTATAAATCTAATATAGTATACCAGGTCACGTTTTCGAGACATGAAAATCGCTATTTGAATTTCGATATTCGGCCCAGTAGAACGGTAAGTATAGAACTGTCCCATTTTTTTTCGCAGTGTACATAAGCTATTTGTCATATATACTTAATACCTAACTCAAGAGAAATGAATGGAGCAGGTAAAATTAACAAAACTCCGCATATACTAGAAGCTAAACTTCTAGACTTTTATAAATTAAATAAAAAAAGTTGTAATTTTTAATAAAAATATAAAAGGGTCGTTCAAGTCAATTAGGGACATTAAAAAAAAAAAGAAGAACAAATTCCAAGTGTGGAAAGTGGATTTATTTTTTCACATAATCTCCAGCTACACTTATACACTTATCCCAGCGTTTAATTAATGCCTGGAATTCTTCGCCATAGAAAGATTTATTATTACGACGGAACCATTGTGGGACATCATTCTTCGTTTCATTATCAGTGTTGAAATGTTTACCTCCAAAGAATTGCTTCAGGGGCCCAAGGAGATGGAAATCACTTGGCACTAAGGCAGGACTATAGGAGAGGGGGGAGTGGTAACATCTCCCAGTCGAGTTCCTGGATTGTTTCGAATGAGCGTTAAGCGGTATGAGGTCGTGCATTGCCTTGCAAAAAAAAAAAAAAAAAAAAAAAAAAATTGTGATCAAACCCGGATGTTTCTTTCGTAAACTCTTGTGCACCTCACGCAGAACACAGCAATAATACTTATTGTTGATAGTGACACCATGGGCAAAAAAATCAATAATTCCCTGTTTATCCCAGAATACTTTTGCCATCACTTTACGAGCAGACGCAACTGTTCGAAATTACTTGAGAGGTGGGAATCCATATGCTTCCACTACATCGATGCTGTTTGGATTCTGGGGTGAAATGATGAACCCATGTTTCGTCACATGTCATGATGCGATTCAGAAACTCCTGGCCTTTCCTTTCATAGTGTTCCTTCAGTTCTCTACAGACTTCAACTCTCTGTCAAAAGCAGACAGCTGCTTTGTGACCTAGCGTGCACTGACGTTGCGGAACAACAAATGATTATAAAATTGTGTTCACTGTTCCTAACAACAGATTACACCCTTGCAATTTCACGACAGGTTATGCGACGGTTATCCAGGATCAGCTGCTCCACTTGCTGAATGTTCTCAGGAATGACTGTCGTGGGCTGTGATCCACCACGAGCGGGATCGGCCATCGTTTACACCACTCAAATGTCTTACTGCGACTGAGTGTTTCATCACCGTACTGATTCTGAAGTGTGCTGCAAATTTCAGCGGGTTTTATGCCCTCGTTCACTAAAAACTTCATCACAACATGCTGTTCCACGTAGACGTTCACACTGTTGTCAGCCATTTTGAGTAACAGTCTATTCAAAAACGCGGGAAATGAGCGCCATCTACCAGTAACGGTACACAGGTGCCTGTTTCTAATGCATACAAAACCGACAGCTTAGGCATCCATTTAAACTGGAAAGTCCCGGATTGAGTTGAACAACCCTTGTACAAACATTGTTTTCACCTAATTATTATTAATAAAATCTAAATTTCGATCTCAAGAAAGTATTTTATTAAATAGCAATTAAATAATATTAAGTTTAGAAATAAGATTTTTGTTAATTATAATTTGCTTTATTTTAAATATTTTATTAAACACAGCACTGTAAATGAATGTCTTTTCTTACCATCGGAAATGAAAGAGAAATTATGTTGCATGAATGAAGAAACTTTAGCAATATAAGTTTGCGCTTTTTTTATTTCTAAATTTAAAGCCAGGGATACAGTTTCGATTTCATGAATAATGCCGTCATTTTTATGTTCTTTCCTTGCAAACTAAAATATAATTTGCTAATTTCAGAGTGAAACAAAAAATGGAATTCATTTATGGTGCCGAACTTCTGCCTCTGGAGATCAATGTTATGTCTCGGACAATGTCTGCCTAGTAAGTTTTCAATTTATATTTTTTGAGTTAAAAATATTAAACTGCGTATCTATAATAATTTCATTTAAAGAACTGCATGGTGATTCATATAACTAATAATTTGTTTTATATAACAAAAATTCCAAACCTTGATTACTTGAAACACAGCTCAACCACGTATTAGAGGAAAATGGGGTCATTACCTTTACTCTATTTTGTAAGCAAAACAAATATTACTACTGTAATGAAAAATAATAAACTTTATTTTTTTCTCCACACTTACGCTTAGAAAAAATTTTTATCGTTAAAAATATAAACTGCAACGTTTTTCGAAAAATTAAACAATGAAACGGCCAGGGCAATATTTATAAGTTTTATGTACTGAAAATAAAATGAATTATTAATTTAATGTACGGTAGGCAAAGTTGCTAGCTGCGACCAAAGCAAAATTTATGAATTCTATGTGCGCCTGAAAAGACAGTACATAAAACATTTCAATATGAATGAAGTCAGTTCATTTTTTCCAAGCCTAAACTAATTCGTAAATAATTCTTTGTTGCCTAAACAGGAAACAAAAACCTTTGACACTTCAGTATGCATTTGACGTGATGATTTAAATTTAATGTAGTATAGCAACGTTTTCTCTATATCAATAAAAGAATTAACGTGGCAGTAACATATGGTATCAATTATCTTAATCTGAAACAAAAAAGTTGCTAACAGCCTGTATTTATTTAAAATGCTGACATTAAGGAAACATTTTCAACATACTATGATGTCACATAAAATCGCGTGCGCTCTGCAACGCCAGAATATGATCTTATAATATTATATTTAAAGTTTGGCAATGTTATTTTCATTTTATATTTTGTAAAACTTACAATTTGTTTTATCAACAAACTCTACGATTTCAAAGCGAGCAATGGCAGCATTTTTCGAAATAAAGAAAATTTTTATCGCCAGCGTGCCACTTGGAAAAAAATGAGGGTGAAAATTAGCGTTTTCAGAATTTTTAATTAATAAATTGGCTGATTAAGTCGTACAAAGATGAAAATGGTCGAAATAGCTTCCCACGAACTTTTGTAATCCGGGGAATATCGCTCTTGAAACTGAACTCTCCGCCATTCCGCGAGAGATAATGGAAGAAACAAACAAACAGATGAGCACAGATTTTAATAGTACAGCTAACCTATTTTTGTTAAAATAATCTAAACTAAGACACTATTTGTTTTCACGCAAGGTAATAAAATTAACCTCAAAACGCTTAATTAAAGAAATTTCTTCTTAATGTTCTTAAGAAATTTGATTTCATATAAAGAACTCAAAAAATAGCTGTATTATTATTTTATTTAATTTAAACTTATAAAAAATCAAAATCGTGTATAAGAATTTACAATAAAACATCAATTTATTTGACTCGGAAAGAAAAAGCCATTTAGGTAATTAGAGTTCCGAATATGTAGTCTAGAATCCTATTAGAAGTATAAATTATAAATCCCAAATGGTAATTTTTGATTGTAACATACTGTTTCTAATTCGAGACACTGATACTATTATTATTTTAATACCAATATTACTGGCATATTTCTCGCAGAGATTTGATATGAAAATCGGAATTGTTGTTTTTGTTTTTAACCGCTCACCGGCAGCTTAAAGCAACAGTTCGACAAAGTTTTCCCGCTCCCAATTCAACCTCATCATATGGAACCTAGTGAAAGGCTGCTGAATCATTACCGTTTCTGTTCTACTAAAAGGATTAGCTGCACGGAATGTTTGTGTTTTATTTTTTGGGGTGGGGAAGGGCATAGCTTAAGCCAGTTTCCTTTAGAAAGTCTTCCGCAAAGACATTTTTCTCGTTACGTCCTCGAGTGTTTTGCCGCAATCCTTAACCAACTGTCTGTTACTTTAGGTTAGGTTAGGTTAGGTTATTCAATTATGGCAAAGCACACGAGGGCTATCTGCCTAAAGGGAGGGATGCCTTCGTGGAGGATTTTTTAAGGAAAACTGACTCGTATACACGTTACACATGGAAAAACCACGAAAACGCCCATGCAGCCAGCCCGTTCGCGGGATTCGAACCTCGGACCGAACTACCAGTGTTTAGCGTCTTTACCGCTCAGCCGCTGGTGGGCGTCTGTTACTTTCGAACAGGCATATGAGATCATTTCTTTCCCCCAAACCCTGACTCATAAACCATGGCAACGACTGCTACAGAAAAATCGAGTCCTTTTATTTCCTAACATTCCCTGATTCTCTCTGACGATTCTCACGGTGCAATCGTAAATGGGAGGAAAGTTTTATTTCAAGAAATTAAAAAAGATTCACAAGTCTCCCATTAGTTCATTTACATTAAGTAGCGATTAATTATCCTTGAACTCAATTACTGTTTTAAAAATCAGTTCCTTCAAGTCGCAACTGCGATAAATGAGTTATTGTGTAAAATTCAAAAAATTTAATTAATTAAACAATTTCTAAAAAATAATATGCATTGCGAATAATAATGAGATAATGGTTAAACGTCACTGTAAACATTACGAACTATTTAATATATTGTTTTATCTGTCTTTAAATATTAAAAATCTAAGAATTTGTGATGACGCTAGAAAACAGGTAATGGAAATGTTACCTTAAATAATTCAAACGCGGTAAATGAAAATCTTGTTGATTTAATGTAGTTTTAATTACAAGGCGTATTTTAAAGTAAGCACTTTAAATGGGTATATAGCAGTGATTCGCTTAAATTACTTTCGTGTTTGTCTAGAATTCAATTAATAGATTCTACAGATTAATGAGCATTTTTAGGATAGATTTTTCACATCATAGATTTCCTACATGAGATGCTTAATGTGATACCTTTCAACTTTTTATTAGCCCAAAGTGGCGTTATACCAGAACGGCTTATTAGTCTCGAATCACTTTTCAAATTGTCGCCATCAAATATTATCATCCTGTATTATAGTTAAAGAAATTAAATAATGATTAATCTGCATGAATGTATGTATGCTTCTTGCATTGTGAAAAAAAAACAATAATGCCTAGAACCATGAAATTTTGAATAATGTAGTCCTCTACTCGAATATGGGCACCTGGAAGCCCGAATTTTGAATTTGTTAAATTATATATTTTATGTTTTGTAAACCTTTAATGAGTTTTTGATTAAAACATTCAACGATTTCAAAGAGACCACTGGCAACACTGTATGGAATAAAACATTTTTATCTCCAGCGCGCGATGCTGTCTATTGGAAATTCAAAACATATGCTGTTTTAAAAAACTTTTAGTCCAAAGAGAAGTTACCATAAATGCTCTCGAAAAGTGTATATGTGTGTAAAGGGAAAAAACGCCCTTTGGGGCTTGAAAAATCTGAAACTTTTTATTTATTTACTTAAAATTTGGATATTCAATAAAACCCATAAGAACAATTAAACTTGAAACTATAAATATTAATATTAACTATTGGATCTAAGTATATCCTTTTATTATTCACAACTACTTACAAAGAGCAGTTACATTCACTAACATAATGGAATTTCTGTATGCAGTTAATAAATTTATGCATTATTTTGAAATTAAAATTTGAATCCATGATTGAAATTCGAATCCATTCAAAAAGATCGTGTCGATGATTCAGGATTGGAACGCGGAGAACGTAATTGAACGTTCCTCTTTTTGCATATAAAATGATATCTTGCTCAAAACTGTTTGATCAAGGTTCTAGAAAATTTGATAAACACTGAATTTAGTACTTGTCTTTAAAATGCGTTTTGTTCATATATGAAATGCAAATCCAATGCATGATCTTATCTTTGTGTTTCGATTACAAGCGAAAATATTGCCAAGATACTGCAGGTATCTTATTTTATTAGAAGAAATATTTATTAAAATGCAAGTTTCTTAATAATAAACAATAACGTACTCTAAAAATTTTCGAAATATCTTTTTTTACAACTCAACATTCCGTAAAAAACTAATTAATATATAAGTCTATGCATTTTATCAGACTAAATGTCTGTTATTAAGTAAATATTTGTATCTCACAAGAAAAGAAAATTCTCAAACAATATTTGTCAAAAAATATCGATCTAATTAAACAAGCTTAAGTAATATTTAACTAAGATAAAATTAATAATTACTATTTTAAGTTTACTCTTTATTCCAAAAAATATTACTAAAATCCTTTGTTTCGTAAACATACAGAATTTAATTTATGAATAGGTCAATTAAGTTTGTAGAGACATTAGGTATTTATTTGGAAGCAGGTGTTGTGAAAAATGAGCAACGCCTGCGCCGGGAATCGAACTACGGACTTCTGGCTTACGCGTCGAGCGTGCTGATCACCGCACCACGAAGGCATGCGAAGAAGGCGGGAGAAATACCTTATATACTCCCCCTTTTAAAAGGCGACCGTGGTTTTGGGGACCCAATCGCCAAATCTCGGGGTTGGAGAATCATCGTCCATCACCTTTTTAGTTCGGGCGCCAGCGTAGAGACATTAAGTATTTATTTGGAAGCAGGAGTTGTGAAAAATGAGCAACGCCTTCGCCGTAAATCGAACCACGGACTTCTTGGTTACGCGTCGAGCGTGCTGACCACTACACCGCGAAGGCATGCGAAGAGGGCGGAAGAAATACCTTATAAGTTTTCAATTAAGAGTCATTCATTAAATGTAGCTGTTTGATCCTGCGGTTAGTTTAACAGTACTGAAGCACTATAATAGATTCGTGTATGTTCATTTCGAGTAAAGGAAATACAGAGGTTGATTCTGCTTTAAAATTTAATCTGTACACAAAGAGCTTAATATGCGCTTAGAGCTTTCTTCGTAATACACAACTTCTTAAAATAGCGGAATTCATCACTTGCAGCCTTTTAATTCTAATTTACAATTCTCGTTTATTTTCATTCATTGCATTAAGGAAGGGAGAGCACGCTTCATCCAAAAGTCTGAAATAAGAAAAGTTTGGATAAGAAGGCCATTTCAACCCCATTGTTCAATAAGGAGACAAGATCAACAATTAGATTTAGTGATTATGAAATAAATATTGCTTAGCACTATATGCTGGAAGTGGGTGCTGCAGGGGACTCTGAATCGTGAAGAGACATTACCAGTTGTTATGTATCAAGATTGAAGTAAGTTACTATAAAAATTCATTGCGAAACAGACATTCATGCAAAATAGACATTCATATCTCTTTCGCCACGAAAATCCTCTGCAGCTAGCATTCAACTTTTTTCAACCTTGAAGAAAATATCTGCAGCTGTTACTCAACACATCAAGCCATTTAACAAAAGGAATCTTTAACTGCTTGTGTAGCCTTTCCAAAACGGTAGAACAACTTTATTCAAAACAATGAGAGGACATAGCTGTTAGAAAGCATTTATCTTACATTTAAGCAACTGTTGCATTTAAATAATTACAGAAAAAAATAGGCAGTTCTTACATTACGTATATAAACTGAGAAGTTCCTGTTGTTCATATCATCTACTAAACGAATTTGGTGCATGCTGCTTTGTTGTAGGTGGTGGCAACAAAACAGGCAATAACTTCTGCAAGTTTTATTAAATGAAAACCCGCACATCATTGCGACTTACGATTTTGCAAATACTTCTTATGAAGAAAAACTTAAAAAAATTCTGAAAGGTTTCAGATTTTAAATTACCTCCAAAGGGGCGTTTTTTTAACATTTTGTGTGTTAAGTTTATTTTATAAATATCATTTTCTTTGCACTTAAACCATAAAATTCAGCTCGACAGCAATATCGCAAAATAATTTTAACATGAGCATATCTTTAGAATTTCCGATACACAGTTCCGCGAGCTGGAGATAAAAAAGTCTTTTTTCTCGTAGAGTGTTGCCATTGCTCGCTTTTAAATAGTTGAGTTTGTTAATCAAACATTCGTTAAAGTTTTACAAAATATGAAGTCGATAATAAAACAAACTCCAAATTTCAAATTTGGGCTTCCAGATGCCCAGGTTTTCAAGAGGATTACATTATTCAAAATGTGATGGCTCAATAAAACCCATAAGAACTTTATTAGAACAACGCTATGTATAAATCTAATACATCCTAAGTCACGCTTTCGAGACATGGAAAACGCAATTTGAATTTTGTCAATCGGCCCAGTAGAACGGGAGATGTAGAATTGTTCCTTTTTTTTCGCAGTGTACCTATGTATGTGTGTGTGTATCTCGTATAACTACAAAAGAATTAGCCTTAGAACTTTGAAATTTTGCATATAGGACAGCTATAACATGTAGATGTGCACCTCCCTTTTTGGTTGTAATCGGCCGCACCAAAAGTATTATAAACAAATATATATATATATCCACCCGCTTAGGCGGCTCAGTGAGCTTAGAATTTTTATTCTTGTATGTTGGTAAATTCAGCATCTTGTGCTTTAAAAATGATTGAATATGTTGTTCTTATCTTTCGGTTGATATTTTTATGCCTTTAATAAATCTGCAAGCAATATTTATAGAATTATCAACAAGTTGTTTATGTTCAGCTTGTTTTACCATATAGCAGTGATATTTGTTTGTATTTGAAACTTAGCAGAATTGTGGATTTGTTGCCGATCTAGAGAAACTAAGCTTAGCAACAAGAATGATAATGCCTTCTTTTATTATTGAAAATTAAATCATGCTTAATCCATTTTGGAATTTATTCGAGGGAATAAGTGTTTAAGATTTACTTCGTAATTTTTACAATAGATATTTTGAGTTTTTATGTATTTTTACCTTGCGGAAAGTGAGAACTGAATTAATTAAATGAGAAGTACTAAATCGTCTCTGGAAACTGTTTTTCTTTTTTTTATTTCTTTTACACATCGTTTTATATTTATTATAGTATTTGAATAGAACATGTGGCAACGATTAGATAATTCTTCAGATGATATACATAATTTTTTTGCATTCTGAGTTATAAAATGAATGAAACGTAACAATGTTAAATGAACCTAGCGCCAGTGTCGCTGTGGTAAACAAATATAGTAAATTTTAAAAACCGCATTTGCTATTTTATTGTGGTTTATGCGCTGTCGATGAAGTAGATTTGATTCAATCCAGTAAGTTTAAATGAAATGAATGCGTATAATTTAATATTCCGTACAAGGAAGTCATGTGGTGTACACATCAGATTTTTTTACTTTTTAATCTGATCGATTTCAATAAAATGCTTTTAATTCATTATATATCTAATTAAAAACATTAAACATTTTTAAAGAATTATATCTCATATTTTTGCAGTTTTTAAATATGCAGAAGATTTATAACTTTCCCATGTTAGTTTAATTGCAAATTCATGTAATATCGTATAAAATGTTTTGCTATTTTACTTGAGTCCTCTCTATCGATAATCCCTGCCGATATACCATACAAAACTTTAAAAGAGCCTTTTGGTGGATCCTTAAAACTTGAACCTTTTCAGATTTTTTTCATTGGTATCTCCTCATTTTACCCCATTTACTATCAAGTTTAGTCATTTGCTCTAATTCATAATTAGGTTTCTAACAGCAACACTAATGCAAGCGTTATAACATTTAATTAAATATTACTTTCATTACCTAATCTATGATAACTAGTTATATACTGCTTTATGCTAATCAGAGATATTTTTTTCCACGAATGATATAAAATATAGATCGAGTTCAAATCTGAATAACGTTACTTAAAAACAAAATCTAAGTTTTTATAAATTAAAAAATGTAGACCGAATTTATGTTTGAATATATTTGGCTTTCTTTCATGTCTAAATAAAAGTACTTAATTTTTTCACTAGAAGTCAAAGTTACTGCGAAGCCTAAGTACTATTCTGAAACTTCTACCTTTCCTGTACATTGATTCTAGCTTTTATTTCGTGTTCTAAGAACAGATAAATAAATTTAAAAAATATCACACTTTTGGCATGCTCTAGAATATTCTGATTAAAGAAAGAACTCTTAACGAAGCTCTTCGTCAAAGAACTCTATCTAAGCAAGGGTTACTAGACAAATGAAAAAAAAATAAGATAAAAAGGATCCACCATGGAAAATAACTTCGCGGTGATCGCCCTAAGAAAAGACATAAAGTTGGATACGTTAGCCCTTTTTCTTTCAGTTCATTTCTTTTGTATTTTTTCTCGTTGAACTTGTGCTACAATTCTTCAAGCTCTAGTGAATCACGGAGGATTTCGGCATTTTCTTTTTCCTTCACCTACTCAACATCGAAATCTAAAGAGGTTGCCAGAGTCACATTCTGTTGTAATGAGTTGAGTTGTTCTATTCATTTTAAGACTAGATCATTATTTTCTTTAAAACTCTAGGGAGCTACCATACCTGGCATAAAAATGCGATTGATCCAATCTAATCACATGAAAGCAAAGACAGCATAACGTAAATGATGAATGCTAAATATAATCAAAGAAATGCTTGATAAAAAAGATAAGAAAATTAAGGTTTTTAAAAGAAACATTACGAAAAAAAATATACATCATATAAAAATATTGTTATAGTTTAAAATATTTTGAATTTGAATTTTTAAAGTTATTTCTTAAATTAACAGCACTGATATACAATAAAAACTGGAGTATGAAAATTTTAAAGATTTTTTAAAAGAAAAACAAATGATACTGTCGAAATGTTAAGTGGTGAAACAAATCGGAATAGATAAAAAAATATGAAAAAAAAATAGTTCATAATTTTTTTTACAGTTGGTGCGTATATTGTAATCACTATCACTAGCTTTAAAATGTAAAATAAATAGACACGAATTTGTAAAAATCAGCTTTAGGTATATAAAAATTTAAAAAATTACTATTGCACTCGTGTAGTCTCTTTAAGGAGCTTTCTTGTCCTTAAATTAAGAAACTGAGTATGTATAAGACAGTAAAATTCTATAACTTAAGTATATGTTTTAAGGTACTGTAAATAACATTTATTGATTATATTAATTGTGCCAATGATTAGTATAATTGAAATTATATTATTTAAGAAGTCTACTTCTGTTGTTTCAGATCGTTTGTTTCTAAACCATAACAAGCACAAACAATGCATTGCTATAATATTAAGGAATAGTTATTATTTTTTTTCTCATATAATAGAATGGAACACTGCAGAACTATAAATACAGCATACAGAAAAATAGGAACACCAAGAAGAAGTTTTCTGAGTGCACGAAATTTCGTATGCTAATGTTTTTCCATCCAACATGCAAATTATTAAGTTTTTGGTGGCCAAAGAATAAACCGTTAGAGCTACAGACCATCGCACTGAGCTGCTGGATAGTTTAGAAAAAAGGAAAAATTCCAGTTCTAGGGCACAACTCCCATTCGAGTTTATTTCCTTTTACTCACTCCAGCTGTACCGCTCCCGAGTAAACGGGTTCGCAAACACAGTACCATGTTAAGAAAAGGCATACTGTAGTCCTAAAGAAGCAGTGGCCAAATTAAAGAATCACTCGACATTTGAGTCAGAGTGATGTTGCCAGTGGAAGAAGTTTTCAGGAATAGTTGAAGAATGGCAGAGCATAGTATCGATAAGGCCGTGGTTGAGCAAAGACAGAATATGAGGATAGCGAGATCATCTGGGCGGCTGTCGCAGCACTTAATTTGTCAATACCAAAGATTCTAACCTGGAAACCAATGGCAGTAAGAACCATTGACAAAAAACTCAAAGCGTGATCTGTGTGCACGACGTCCATTGTGTCGACCACCTGCCACCTGTGGACATCGGCAAGTACTTTTGTAATGATACCGGGCTCTATTGATCTGGAATCACACTGTCTGTAGTAGTCTTCATCAATGAAACCACTTCGAAATGAGCCACGATGACCGCGCAGGTGTGTTGGAGATGTCCAAGATGGTAAAAGGATATTGACAGGAATTTTGCCCATCACACAGCTTGATAACAGAACAATATGGTTTAAGGTACTACTTCATTTGATAGGCCGACCTTTTCGTTTGACACCCGTGACAACTTTACAGCACTTCAGAATGCTGATGATATTCTACATCTCTTTATGTTAGCCTTCTTTCCGAGGAATTCCGAGTTTATATTTTAAGAGGATAATGTCCAGCCTCTTATGACGATCTTGTTGATTGTTCAGTTACAACGCGAGATGTAGTCTTAAATTTTTCAAATGATTAGCTTCTACGTAAGACATAATTTTTAAATTCGTCTCAATTATCTTTTTTTTTTAATTCGCTCGTTTGCCGAATATATGATTGACGCTATTCCTTTGTTGGGAAATCTACAAATGCATAAGGTTTTCCATTAGTTGAATAATTTGTAAAAGAGTTAACTAAGTCTATACATGGATCAAAACGGAATATAAACAGGGATATTTAGTTTACTTTTGTTTCAATGGCTACTTAGATTTTGAAATGACCTTTTTAAACTTACTATGATTGAAGTTTTATGAAAGAACAAACAAGAAATTCCAGGTGACTGTCTGAATATGAAAAATAGAAAAGTAGGCACGTCTTTCGTTTCTTGTTCTGCTTGATAACAAAATAGCTACTGTCTTAGCCCAAGCCGAATAAAGTAATTTTTCTTCTTTCAACGATACATAGTGTTACAAATTTCACATTTATTTGGCTATTTATTTAGAATTGTAATTAGATTTGCTTCATGTTGCCTTAGCAACGCAGACGATTTTTGAAGAGAAAGCTACCTCGAAAAAGAAATAACAATAAAAATAAAAGAGCGCGTGCATTTAATGCTTAATAAATAAATATCTCGTAATTACTGTTGCCATCCAGAAACATCTAGAAAAATCGTGATTGTTCTACTGATAATTAAAAAGCTTATAAAAGCCGAGGTGAAACAGCTCATCTCAGTTGTTGTTGTAGCTGTAAAAAGCGAACTGCTGTTTGTTCACTTAATGCTGTATTGAATGTAGTCCCCCCGGGGTTGACTCAGGAGAATTCCTGGGAAGTACTGGCTAGGATCTGTACTTAGGCAGTCTCAACCACGGGGAAAAATTAATTGTCTTCACAGGACTAGAGCCCGAGTATATTCTCAGGTTGGTTCAGGCTTGGCAGGGACCGTACTGGTACTGTCGTGTCTGTTCCTCTTGCTGTGGTGGGGCTAGATTGGAGATCACCGACCTAGTCGTCGGGGATTTGGTTCTCACGGTTTCTGTGACGGGGACTGACGAAGAGAGGTACGGCACCAATTTGTCTAACGGAGCCAAGGGAGTGGTGCCCCGCGGCAAAGGTGACTCAGCGTTCTTCTTTAAGTACATAGCGATTTTTTCTAGGTTCTGCCAATCGACGTATAAAGCCGGGCAGAGACTGTGGGGTCTGCGTCGCTGATGAAGGGGTCTCTGGAGTGTGGACACACTCACCCCGATAAGGCAGACTCCAGGGCGGGGGTCCATCTACAGCGCACTGTATTGATTGTAGCAATTTCGCTGTGAGATAGAACTATTTTATCTGTTTTGAACTGAGTTTTTACTAAACGTTTGAGATATTGTGCGAAGATCTGTGAAGAAATATTTCAGCATTTTAACTTATTTCTTGTGGAAAGAATAAATTTTTGTTAATTTTTAAACGACTTGTGCATTCAATATATAACGAACCCATACGCACGTAACAATTTTTGGTGTCAGAAGTGGGGTTTTTGAATGCCATTAACTAGAGCAAAGGAAGAACAATTAAGGCAATTTATGGCAGCCTCTGCTGCATTTAAAGAGGAGATAAAAGCTGGTCAAGAATCAGTTAAAGAGGAGATGAAAGCTGGTCAAGCATCTGTTAAGGATGAAATGAAGACTGTTCAGGAATCTGTTAAAGATGAGATGAGAGCTGTTAAAGCAAGTCAAGAAGAAATGAAAAAGGAAATTACTTGCATAATAGAAAATAAATTTGAGGCTATGGAAGGCAGAATAGATGCGGTTGAAAATAAAGTTTCTTCTGTTAAAGAACAAATAGAAGAGAGAGTTTCTGCCGTAGAACAAGAAATCGATTACAGAGTTTCTGCTGTGAAAGAACAAATTCAAGAAAGAGTTTCTGCTGTGGAACATCGAATCGAAGGAAGAGTCTCTGCCGTCCAACACCAAATCGAAAAACAAATTGATGACAAGGTTTCTGCGGTTGCGAAAGAAGTTGATACTTTAAAGAAATTCGTAGCGACGGCAGGAAGCAATTCGGATACTTTTAAATTCCTAGCCATGCCTGCGCATCCTTCTCTGAAGCTATCGACATATGATGGGAAGACCTCCTGGCAAGTGTATAAGACACAATTTTCTATAGTTGCGGAAGCATCTGCTCCAATCCTGACGTATCCTCAGCTCGACAGACCATTTATTCTCGACACGGATGCGAGTAATGAAAGTGTCGGCGCTGTTCTGTCCCAAGAAATAGAGGGCCAAGAACGTGTAGTAGCTTACTGGAGCAAGTGCCTATCTAAACCGGAGAGGAATTACTGTGTCACCAGGAAAGAGTTGCTCGCCATAGTCAAAGCCGTAGAACATTTCCATCATTATCTGTACGGCAGAAAATTCCTGCTCCGCACAGATCATGCATCATTGGCCTGGCTTTTAAATTTCAAGAATCCTGAGGGTCAGATAGCCAGGTGGATACAGAGACTCCAGGAATATGACATCACTATCCGTCATCGCAAGGGACAGTCGCACGGAAACGCTGACGCCTTGTCTAGAAGACCTTGCCCAGAAAACTGCCGATATTGTTCCAGGGTCGAAGCTAAATACCAACTGGTTAATCCAGTCGCACGGCAAATTACAGCATCAACATTGGCTGATCCAGATCCATGGAGTGACAAGGAAATCAGGAAAGACCAGCTACAAGACCGTGATATTAAACCCATAATTGAGTTAATGGAGACCTCAAACAGAAAACCTACCTGGCAGGATATTTCGAGCTATAGTCCCACTACAAAACAATATTGGGCTCTCTGGGACTCACTCCATATTCGAAACGGCGTCTTGTACCGAATATTCGAATCGGATGATGGAAAGACATTCCGATGGCAGCTGGTACTCCCAAGATCCCGGAACCCTGATGTCCTTAAAGAACTACATAGCAGCCCTGCAGGAGGTCACTTTGGAATAATGAAGACCTTGCAGAGAGTTCGGGAGCGTTTCTTTTGGAATAATGCAAAGGATGACGTGCAAAAGTGGTGCCGATCTTGCGATGCCTGTGCAAGTCGGAAAGGACCGAAGAAACGTAGCCGGGGGAAGCTGCAACGTTACAATGTAGGAGCACCTTTTCAACGTATCGCCTTAGACATCTTAGGACCTCTGCCACGAACTGTTGATGGCAACAAATACATCCTCGTTGTCATCGATTATTTCACCAAGTGGCCTTAAGCATATCCTATTCCTGATCAAGAGGCTGTCACAGTAGCAGAGATGATGATACAGCACTGGATTTCCAGGTTCGGAGTCCATCTTCAGTTACATTCCGATCAGGGAAGGAATTTTACCTCGGCTATAGTCAAGGAACATTGCAAACTACTAGGCATTGACAAAACCCAAACGACGCCTTTACATCCCCAGTCGGACGGTATGGTAGAGAGGTTTAATCGAACCATCCTCAATAACCTCTCATTAGTGGTTTCCAGAAACCAACAGGACTGGGACAAGAAGTTGCCACTATTTTTACTGGCTTACCGCAGTGCTGTCCACGAGACTACCGGCTATTCCCCATCTCAGATGCTCTTCGGTCGTGACCTTCGTCTGCCATGTGATCTTTTGTTTGGTCGCCCTCCGGATGCGCCTTCATCGCCTGAGGAATACATTCAAGACCTCCAGGCCCGGTTTGAAGTGATGCACAACTTTGCACGAGAGCGAGTCAACTTGGCGACGGAGAAGATGAAGACCCGCTACGACACGAGAGCTACTGGACATCGTTTCAACGAAGGAGACAAGGTGTGGTTATGGAATCCGACTCGTCGAAAAGGACTTTCTCCGAAACTACAATCACCTTGGGATGGTCCTTACACAGTCCTAAACAGCCTGAACGACGTCGTGGTTCGGATCCGTAAGTCATCGAACTCTAAACCTAAAGTCGTTCATTATGACAGGTTAGTTCATTACTATGGCCATAGTACGTAGTGTATATAATTGTAAATAGTAATGTACATAGTATAACACCATGGTCCTATTTGTATTTAGTACTTGATTTGTATTTGTTAAGTAGTAGTGTTTGATAAGTATTTGTGTTTAATAACATTTGTATTTGTAGTATTTGAATTGTATTTCGCGTTGGATAGAATTTAATTTGCTGAAAGTCACTTATTTTAATTATTGTTTATTTTATTATAAAGTAATGTTTATTATAGCACTGATGCTTTAGTTGTAAGTTTGTCTTCCTCTCCAGGGATTGTACTGCCCGGGACGTGCAGTCCTTGGGAAGGGCGCAATGTTGTTGTGTCGCGAATTCTGTGCTTTTAATTTAAGTGTTTTTAATGATTTAAGTAATCAATTATTTAAGTATTTTATTTGTATTTGTATTTGGTTTTTTTAAGTTCGAAATTGTGAAGAGCGTATGAATATATATATTTGGAAAGTGTGTACTTAAAATCATTAAGCAATTATTTTTTCCTTCAACGGTCAATTTTAACGCAGAGAGGGGAGCGTCTTCTAACGGAAGTAACATCTGTGGGAAATGCCTTTTTAAGATGACAGTTGCAACATTGAATAATATATCGTGGTTCTCTTGTCTTTGTTACCAAGCTGAAAGTGAAGACTGTTGTCGGGCGTCCCGCTGTGATGTCGCCTGGTTTTATGGCCTCGGTGGAAGTTGTAAATTGAATCTTTGAATGGGCAGTTTTTGTTGTTTCTTATATTTTTCGCTTGTTAGCAGAGGGGGTCGAATGTTTAGTTCCCAGTTTTTCGCAGGTGCTACTGTAGACAATGACTTAGTTCTGATTCGTTTGGGGGTTTGAACTTGTCCTATTAAATTATATTGAAAAGTCTCGGATTGGCAAGAATTTAATTTTATGTGTAACTTTGGACCTATAATTGTAGGTGGGAGGAGAAACCGAGTTTTCCTCGGTTGTTGCGCGAGTTTTGAAGTCAGTTTTTACCAGAGTCTTCGAGTTTTTGGAGTTGAATATTTAGCAGAGAGGGCCTTTGGCCTGCGGCCAGGCCTACCCGGGCTTGGGTGGCTGGCGCTAGCGTTCTGCGGACGAACTCGGCTTTTAGCTGAGGAGATTTGCGATGCTGCACTTGTACCCCGACGGGTGGCTCACGTTTGCGATGCGGCATGATGTGATTAATAGAGAATTTTCTTCTAATTTGCGAGAAGTAGAACTCAGAGCGAACTCTTCCGAGTTTGAAGCGGGTTTTCCCGTAAAACGGAAGTGTAAGGGCTCGTACCTAAATGAAGCTCTCTGTTCGTGAGAAGGAAAAGTATCATCGTTCTGTA
Source organism: Stegodyphus mimosarum (assembly GCA_000611955.2). Taxonomy (NCBI): domain Eukaryota; kingdom Metazoa; phylum Arthropoda; class Arachnida; order Araneae; family Eresidae; genus Stegodyphus; species Stegodyphus mimosarum. The sequence goes on from KK116486.1 coordinate 188,130, forward strand.
CCCGGAGGTTCTCCTTCAACTTTAATGTTTTAGAATTTTGATTGCCGAGTTTTCATCTTTGAAGTTCTACAAGAGGTCATTTTTCGTGGGCTTTTTGAATTTGATTACCTAAGATCCAGTTCAAGGCGGAATTCATCTGCAGCGGTTTCTCCTTCAACTTTAATGTTTTAGAATTTTGATTGCCGAGTTTTCATCTTTGAAGTTCTACAAGAGGTCATTTTTCGTGGGCTTTTTGAATTTGATTACCTAAGATCCAGTTCAAGGCGGAATTCATCTGCAGTGGTTTCTCCTTCAACTTTAATGTTTTAGAATATTGATTGTCGGTTTTATTTTTCATCTTTGAAGTTCTACAAGAGGTCATTTTTCGTGGACTTTATTGTAGCTCATTACCAAGATCCAGTTCAACGGCGGAATTCCTCTGCAGCCTATAGCTTCTTATCATGATGATACCGAAAGTCAACTGTGAGTTTTTCATAAGATTATATTTTTTTTTTGCAATTTAATTTAAACTGTTCTTGCTTAATCTGGGGAGAAAGAGGAAAATTTAATTGAAAAATAAGAAAAAATAAAGGGGGAAAGTTATTGTCAAAAATAAGAAGTTTATGTAAATTGTAATTTCTATAGAAGTTGTTTTAAATGATTAATTTAATGTATTTCAGTATTTCTAAGTAACCGTTATTGTGTTAAACAAAAAAAAAATTGTTATCTTGATAAAGACTTCTT
>KK116486.1:191262-221814 GCA_000611955.2 Stegodyphus mimosarum
TCAGTTGTTGTTGCTGTTATACTTGTAGCTGTAAAAAGCGAACTGCTGTTTGTTTACTTAATGCTGTATTGATTGTAGCAATTTCGCTGTGAGATAGAACTATTTTATCTGTTTTGAACTGAGTTTTTGCTAAACGTTTGAGATATTGAGATATTGTGCGAAGATCTGTGAAGAAATATTTCAGCATTTTAATTTATTTCTTGTGGAAAGAATAAATTTTTGTTAACTTTTTATTGACTTGTGCATTCAATATATAACGAACCCATACGCGCGTAACAATAGTGATAATGTAATAAATACAGAAAGTAACAAACAGGGTATTGCAAACTTACAATCCTACAAACGATGGCTGGGACACTTTTGATCGAATGGACAAAATAAGGACATGGCTTCTTTGTATAACTTATGGAATTTTAAATACATTTTTAATAAATTGTTATGTTATTTTTTGTCACAACGCTTATCAGAAAAGAGAACGAATTCAATCCCGACGAGAATTTATGAGAGGTATAAGCGCTGAATTGATCAAACTTTGCTTAGAGCAGCATCTTAACGATTCCTACTTTGAGCCCCTCTCTACGAGATGATACTCGTTGAATTCTGTGTATACGACGATGATATTTTTACATTAATCTTTCGATGTAAAATATTTCGGAAAATTGTTATTAAACCGCGTTTTAAATTAACCTATAAGCTTATAGATTATAGACAACTTTGCTGTTTAGATCTTTGCTTGAACTATGAAGCGACTGTCGAAAGTTCAAACTGTGTCCATGATAAAACCTGAGAAAGGTGAAAATACCATTTATTCAACACAAGAAGGAATTTACTGACGGCACTCCTGGTGCTTACAAACTTAGCCAACACTTCTGGATGCAACTCAAAACAGAAATATAAAATTAAAATTGACTTAAATAATCAGCCGAAGATGCCCAGAAATAATTAACGAGAGTTGGCTCTTAGCCCCACCATTGACGTACACAAATCGGCAGTTAATATGCACGGCCGTAAAATAACAATACTTTGCATAACACGAGAAACTGGAATATCATTCTAGCAGGAAATGCAAATGAGGGAAGATGAAGACATAAGTAACTGAACAAGACTGGTTAGTTTAAAACTAAATGCCTCTTTACTAAACCCCGCTATGGATTTAAACTTTTTTTAATATTTGGCATGAATCTTTAAATATATATACCTAGATTTATAGTTCTTATAGATTATTTTGAAACATAATATAATATAATAGAATTTGAATTATGATTTTATATGAAAAATGTATTTAGGTGTCAAGACTTGGCAGTTCTTGTGATATTATTAGAAATGCTTTCATTTGAAGTAGTACTACAGATATAACATATATTTAGTAGATAAAGTAGCATTTTTTACATTGACAGAAGTAGGACCCATAAAGCATTTTGCACACATCTGTGATTATTACAAAATATTAATGTGCAAAGATTACAGATAGAAGACAACGCATCTTTCCTCACATTTTTATAAGATCTCGAAGAAATCGGGCTCCTGTGACATCCTCTCCGATTTATATTGAACTTGCTACTTGTTTTGCATAGCGAAGTTATTTTTATAACGCCGTTGTCGTTTCCAATCGCTCTAATAAAGTAACACATCATTGGAATGATTCCAGTTCTAACTCCTGTCAGCATCTTAAACAATGGAAGATCATAAAAAACAATTTTGTGCTCTCAGGTTCTTTGTCGTACAACGTTTAGAACTGTTTGGGGATAAAAACTCGCATTTCTTTAATTTCTAGATTCGATTTCTGTAAGCTCGACTTCTCTTCTTAAGAAAAGTGATATTAAAGTATATTTTTACTGAAAAGTAAGATAAATCTTTTAATGGATATATTAATTGTCATTTGAGATGTATGAATATTACTTAGCCACTTTAATTTCTACGCAATTTAGATGCTACTCTACTTACTACAAGGGACGTAAATTCTCGTAAATCCATTAGAAATCGGAAATACATTTAATTATTTTAAAAAATTAAAACTGAAATTAAAATTTTTAAAAAGACTGAACATTCTGAAGTGCTGTAAAGTTGTCACGGATTTAAAAAGGTTTGGAAGCTTTCAGATTTTCCAAAAGCATTATATTACGCAAGGAGCATTTTTTCATTTACACATACATACACGTTTCCAGAGCAGTTGAGCTAAAAATAGATATTTAAAAACAGCATATCTCTAGAATTTCCGATAGACATTCTCTCGCGCTAGAGATAAAAAAGAATTTTTTTTCGTGCAATGTGTTGCCACTGCTCGTTTTGAAATCACTGAGTTTGTGAATGAAAAATTCGTTAAAGTTTAAAAGATGCAAAATACATAGTGAAACACGTTCCAGATTCCAAATTCGGGCTTCCAGGTGCCTATAATTGAGTAGAGGACTACGTTACTCAAACATTGTGGGTCTACGCATTGCTGTTTTTTCACATACATTCGTGCAGATTCTTCGTTTTTAAATTTCTTTAAATGTAATACAGGGCGATAATATTTGCGGCAACAATTTGAAAAGTGATACAGCCATTTCTAGTGATACGGCGCAAAATGCCGTTTCGAGAATAATAGCCCTTCTGGGCTAACACAGCTTTGAGCTAATTACCATACATACTAGTGTAATTCATACCTTGAAAGTTTTCAAAAAGCGCATACTAATTTAAAGTTGAAAAAATAATTTAGTACAGGATTATTTTGCAACACTTTTGAATACCCCGAGTAATTTATCAAGTAGTGTAATTAAGTCTACTGCGCGAAAATACGCAGTAAACTCTGTAAAATTTAACTTTTTATTTCCTTGGTAATTTATATATAAAGAATAAGATGTTGTAATGTTCGATTTATTATTTAAAATACAAGAGCACGTGCATTTAACATTAAATAAAAGTTTATCTCCGTAACTCATATTTAATTTGAATAAATGTAATTGACTAATATGTTAGCTGTAACTGTAATTATTCTCTTTTTGCTTTCCAGAATTGTTATATCTGTCGTGAGGGGGTGAAAGTAAATCTTTCAGTTTCCTGTGACATGGTTCTATTTAATATTCGGGGACCACTGTAATTTCTGTTAGTTATCATGAAATGTCCTCGATGTTGAAGACAGTTTGACGAATATCGTCAAGTCCTTAAAGCACTACAAAGTGAGGAAAAGGGTGCAAAGAGCCCTTCATTAAGTTAAATCAGGCTTAACAGGCGGCCCTAACTCGTGCTTATAAAAACCAACACTTTTGACGCAAATCAAAAGGTAATGAATAACACAAAAAATAATGAATTTAGGCGTAGACTAACAGTTTCATAGGTTAACTATCGCGGAAGCTGGCTCCGACTCTAAAGTCGGCGTAAACAAGCCTAATGGCAAGAATAACTCATCGCCACAGAAATCTAATTGCTAGAGGATCAACGTGCCCTTCAAGCAGGCAGAACACATTCTCTTTCCACCCGCTAAAACCTTCTTTTAAATACTAGCTTCTTTCGATTTCATTTTTATACACTCGCGCTAATCTGTTTTCATTTTGCCAGAAATTATGAATTGAAAGCAAGACCGATGGGGAAGCTGATTGAACATAAAATAACTGTTGAGTAAACTAAATAAACCCCATAAGTGTTTTAAATGACGAATTTTGGCAAGGTCAAATTAAAAAGGTTTAATTTTCGAGAAATAACAAAACCCATCTGCATATACTATGTAATAGATATTTATGTATGTAGTTAGCCTGACAATAAATATTTAACTATATTCAATATTAGTTTATTGTTGTAAATATCTATATAGTTTATTGTTGCAAATATCGGACAATATTTAATATCGGCTTATTGTTGTTTTAAAAAGAATGATATTTAAGTTTGTAATTGCAATGCCAAATTCTCTCGGCTTGCTTGGATTGCACGTCACATATGCCATATAGCTACGTAAGTTAATAATAATTCAGCTTTTCCATTCATTAAATGTATATAATTTAATAGGCCGTATAAGGAAGTCGTGGTGTTCACATCATCTTTGTTTGTATGTTTCAGCTTTTAGCGAAAGCGCAAAACAGTATGATAGCACGGATAATCTCCACTGCGGATACTAGCTGAAAGCACTGTGTGGCTAAAGAATGTTTGAAGTTTCGAAAATTGATTGCTGGATGGCTGGGCACTAAAATAAATAAGAACACTAATTTTCTTTTCTTTTTTGATGAAGCTCGATCAAGCTTGTAAAAGTCTGAACCGTTGATATTTTGATGTTTCAAAAGGCATAACACGCTTCAGTACACCATAAACTTTATTTTTGCAATTTATTCGTTCATTTCAGTAAATATTTTTCTCTTGAATAAAAATATTTCGTAGTAGACTGTAAGCAAGGTGACACACTTTATGACGTACTATTTCTTCGCATTCTTGGCATGCCTTCGTGGTGTACCGGTCAGCACACTCGACGCGAATTCGAGAGGTCTGTGGTTCGAGTCCCGGCGAATGCATTGCTTATTTTTCATCTCTCCTGCTTTCAAAAAAATACCTAATGTTTCTACAGTGGCGCAAGAACTAAAAAGGTGGTGGGTGATGATTCTCCACCACTGGGATTTGGCAGGTGGGTCCCCTAATCCCCAATCGCCCTTTAAAAGGGGGAGTATATAAGGTATTTCTCTCACCTTCTTCGCATACCTTCGTGGTGTAACGGTCAAGCACACTCGGCGCGTATTCGAGGTCCGTGGTTCGATTCCGGCGAGGTCATTTCTCCCCTCTTCTGCACCAAAAAAAAAATCCTAATATATCTACAATTTAATAATCACATATTAAATGTAACCCACATCATTAGCCCAGACATTATCAAGGCCCTAAATCTTCAATATGATTGTTATAGAACTCGTTCTTTATATAAATTTTATACAATACTACGAGTCAAAATATTTTAAGTTGAATTATTGCTAAGTCGAGGATCACATGCACCTTGCAATGTGCCTATTATAAGTTCTAATTAAACATAAATAATGCACAAGTTGACAGAACTGCGAAGTGAGTAATATAATTGGAGTAGAGGTCATGTGTTGAAGATTAGGGGTAGCAGTAGGGGGCGTAAGGGCTAGTTATAACTTTTGGAAACGTGTTTACATTTTTTAATATATTAACGATTTCTTGATTATGATTGCTGTTATCTATAGCATAACTATCCTTTCATCATATTCCAAAAACAAACATTTGGCTGTTTTGTTGACTTTAACTCAAGAAGTATTTTATCCAAATTAATCGTCTATTACAATTTGCTCGGGTTTGGTATGAATTGTAACAGATCTGTAACAAATAGTAACAGTAAAAACAACCACGTTTAAAAAACATTTGGTATTATTATTCCTTGATATAGTGACTCTGAATGATATCAAGTGGTTTACTGTGAAACAGAGATAAAATTATTTAACCAATCAACGTGAATGTCAATTTTCATCTGAATTTCGGTAAGCGCAAACAGACAATAGCTTGTTTCCTCTCACAAATATAATGTGTGCCAGCAGTTTGCAAATTAAGCATCGCACACAATCTTCTTCATCAGCGTTGTTGTAAATATTTTTCAATTTAAGCAAAACCACTGTAGAGACATTAAGTACTTGGAAGCAGGAAACAAAAAAATGAGCAATGCCCTCGGCGGGACTCGAACACAGACTTCTCGAATACGCGCCGAGAGTTTTCACCACTACACCACGAAGGCATGCGAAGAAAGCGGGAGAAGTACCTTAGACCACTTTTCTGTTTTAGAATTTATATCGAGTTAAAAATCCTCTTCTTAACCCACTTTATTACATCATTTTCCTTTTTTGGATTTTTATCGTTTAATCTCTCTATTTTCTTTATATTTTTCTACTTTTTTCGTTTCCTATTATGTATCTCTTTCTATTCTTTTTATAATGCTTCTTTTTTGGTTGTGTCAATTAGAATGGAAGTTTTACTTTTGGGTCGACCACTGTTAGATTGTTTCCGAGATGAGGCCTTAGGGAGAGGAATAACCTTTGAAGCTGAAAAATCGATTTTATATTTTGGGAAAGAAAACTAAATAGCAAAAAGTAATTTACACGTTAACGTTAAAAAAAAAACAACAACATATGACTCAAAATCTCGAGGCAAGTTGTAACGTGTTATAGCTTCTCCATCGCATGGTTTCGAAAAATTTTATTAATTTATTAATAATATTGCGATTAGCAAAAAACAAATTACAGCAGCATTCTGAAACTTAATGTAAAGCCAAAGCAAATGGGTAAAACCATTCTGAAAAAGATGGATTAACTTACTTTAAATCAAAATTTACGAAACATTTTCTCCCATTAACTAGCTAAGACAACGCATGGGCAAGCAATAAATTCTCACTACCCGTTTACCTTGTCATTAACCGGGACTTTGACTGCCGCTTACGTAACAGGACCCATCATAAAAATCATGCTTAGTGAAAATTACAGTACAAAATTCCAATTACTGCTGCGTAAAGTGTTTTGGAATAGCGAGAGTTTAATATGAAACTTTTGAGTTTGACATGACTTCGTTTGAAATGGAATCTGCGGATGTCTTAGATACTGTAACTGTAGAAGATCAAGGATCGTACATCAGAGCTGAAAGTTTCCTTGACAAAGCTTCAACAGAAACTTAGAGAATTTTATGAACTTCATAGTGGTCGGGTTTATCATTCGGCAATTCATTTCCATGAAGAATGTATCGATATTCAACATGATCGAAGGCTAGGAAAATCTGAAACATCAACAGACAAAAAATGGGAAAAATGGGATGGACTTTCTTAAGGTAACCGGCCTCGTTCGAAGGGCTTTTTTCAAAATGTTTGTTATATTTCTGAATTTATGAGATATTTTATTATATTACAATCCCACTTAAATATAAGCACTACAAAAGTGATAAAAAATACATCATTTTGTGAAATTTATGCAAAAAACTAAAAATTTCTATTGAAATTAACAAAAACATCAACCATCACTGACAAGAATATAATGATGATAAAAACATATTTTTGAGTTTTTTATGCATATTAACCATAATCATACAGTGAAGTAGAATAATTGGAAAATATTGATTCACTAGTAAAGTGTGGCTAAATATGTCAGCCAGCATACAAAAATTAAAAATAATTCATACACTATTAAAGGAAAAATTACATAATTTAAATTTTGTAAAGCTAATTTTTTAACTTTTAGCCTACATCATAAATAATAATATACAAACTCTGTGCACAAAATTTCAAGTGAATCTATGAGGAGCGTTTAGAGTTATCATGGGTGTTATCGGCATAAATCATAAAAAAAATTATCAAAAATCCCATTTAAAGTTCGCAGCTTAAAATTACATGGCACGTATACAGAGCTATTCACGTTGCCAAACAAAAATGAGAAAATTCATAATAAAAATACTTTGCCAAATTCTCCAGACTACTTGAAATGTTTAAAATTATTTAACAAATAACATAAAAAACTGATGTGTACACCACATGACTTCCTTGTACCGATAATTAAATTATACGCATTTTTCCCTGCATTTAATTTAAACTTATTGAATTGAATTAAATCTACTTCGTCGATAGAGCAAACAAAATCCATGAAAACAAAATCCCTTCTTAATCCATTTTAAATCAGTTTTATAATTCATTTGGGGGAAAAGAGTTCTTTATTATGTCCTTACGTACATATGTCACGCAAAAACATCGTTAAATTTTATTCTTTAGCCGTCAAAATGGATATTTTCGTTGAAATATGGTACCCGGAATATTTTGTGATCACAATATTTCCTAGGGCGAAAATTGCATTTTTAATTTGACCTATAAACATTCACTTCCGCGGCGGTAAACAGAAACTCCCGGTTTGTTGTCTCTTAGGAAAACTGGTACATCCCCACTTCTAATAAACATATCAAGAAACGAGTAATTCGTATCTTATATTAGAAAAGGCGAACGTGTATGCCATGGGCGCAGTCAGCTGATCAAGGTCGAAAGGATTCTTCTTTTCTCTTAAATGAGACATTTTCTTTATTAAAATCTTCATAATTTCATCTGAAACAATGCCTTCGTTTACTAATAATTGATATAGTTGTTTTGAGTTAGTATGTCACACGTGAAGCTGCATGCTTGCTTCCTTAAAAATCTGGATTGACTCTAGAGTAAAGTGACCACATTTTCATTGAGACAAAGCGGTACAAATGGGATGAAATGAGAATTATAATTTAGTTATGAAACCATTTATCACACCATACCATATAGTCTATTTTTTTTAATCAATAGAAATTCTCTGCTTAAGTCCTCATTAAACTTGTATTCTCTTTTTTTACTCATCTTTTATTTTATGGATAAATACTATAAATAAATAATTTACTACAAAGGCTAAAAAAGAGTACTAAATTTTACGTTATTGACCGTTACTCTGTGGTGACTATTGCCCTTCCTTCGTCAAACAAATAATGAGTCGAACAGCAATTAAAAACAACAAACCGCACTGTCTAACGGCAGTCCGCACTTATTCGCATTAAGACGAGATCAACACGGATTTGATATATATCACAAAAGTATGAACTCTTCACAAACGTGTCCTTAAACCTTCGACACCGGTTAGACAACTATTCTACATATCAGCAAAATAGTATTAAGGTTGAACTTGCTTCGACAGCTATTTCGCACATGCGCAACTGCTTCCCTCTACAATGTGATGGAGCCACTTCTGCTTTGGCTAAGCTTTCCTTCTTAACAATACATATTCTTTGACGAGACGTAATGATGAAACACCAGCGAGTAAATCTAACTCGCTACATCGGCTTTTTTAGTTTACTCTGCTTGCATTTTATGTTTTTTTTATTTATGTATTTTTTATTTCTTTATATTCACTATAATAATTAATAAATAATAGGTAATATATTTTTGCAGTACGTTTGAAATAAAAAATGCAGATATTTTCTGAAAAGCGGGACATTTTAAAAAATCGGCGGGACGCAGGACAGCCCTCCAAACAGCGGGACTGTCCCGCCAAAATCGGGACGTGTGGCCACTTTACTCTAGAGTCGTAGCCCAAAGCCAGCTTTCGCGAGCGGCTTGTTAGACGAGATGGCACATGACATTAAATAATTCATTATTAATGCTTCATTGATTGTCCTTTGACCACAAGGAACAGAAACCTGAACAGAAAGAATATTTCCTGTATTAAATTTGGCATAAATGTAGATAGTCATTTAAAAAAAAGAGCCTGGGGCATGCAATGACGTATCATAAACAATATGTAATTTACTCGTAATTCGATTCCCTATGAGGTAACTGAATTACGACATCTTCGATTGAAACGTCTGTCGCTGATTCGATAATGGTTTAACTGATCTTTTAATAAGTTTTAGTATTCAAAAATAGTTTAGGATTTTTTTCAAACCGTTTTCGAAGTCATATCATTTAGATTTGATGTGCCACGTTTCCAAAACAATCTAAACTTTTAGTGAGAATTTTCATGCGTTTTATTTGACTCGAAATGTGTGATGATTAAATTTTTAGTTTAAGTAAAGATTTCCTTCTTATCAGTAAGTCCCGAATTTATCAAATTCTAAACTTTTTGTTATTTCTTCGGTAATGAAATCTTTCCCCACGACTACACTGAAATGGTCACATTTTCCTTCTTTTAAGCCCAATCTAAAATACACTCACGTTTGTGAAAATTGCAACACCATGAAGGACTTACGCGAGTGAGCTGAAATTTTCAGGAAATGCAAAGTAGCGCATGATATGCAAATGATTAGAATTGCAAATCCGTAGCGCATGCGTATGCTGAGCAGCGCCCTCTGAACGGCTGATGGATCCGAATAAATAGACGGCTGTAGCGAGGCGTGTATGGTTATCGGTGGTTATCTGCTAGTGGTAAACGTTAACTCAATCTGTACTTATGCCTCGTCGACGAAAGAGAGCGAGATTTGAACAACTTACAGAGTTTGAACGAGGGAGAATCATCGGCCTTCGTGAAGCTGGATTGTCGTATCGTGCAGTAGCCTCTCGTGTGCAGCGTAACAGCAGCACAGTGATGCGCGTTTGGAAGCAGTGGACGGACGAGTGTCGGACAACTCGGAAATCCGGGAGTGGACCCCGAAATGTGACGTCAGCTCGCGATGATAGACACCTGGTCCGCATGGCGCGGACGGACCGTACAGCTTCCTCTAGACAATTGGCAGCACTGTGGTCAATAGCTACAGGTGTTTCATTGTGTGCTTCATCAATTCGTAGACGTCTGCTGCAGTGTGGACTGCGCGCACGGACTCCTTTATACAGGATCCCCCTAACGCACGACCATCGCCGCCTGCGGCTACAATGGGCCAATCAGCATAGAGACTGGCGTGCTGATTGGCAGCATGTCGTGTTTTCTGACGAATCCCGCTTTAATTTGTGGTACCATGATGGCCGCATTCGTGTCAGACGCTATGCCGGTGAACGCCACCTTCCGGAGTGCATTATCGAACGCCACAGTGGACGAACACCCGGAGTTATGGTCTGGGGCGCCATAGCATATCATAGACGATCTCAATTGCTACGAATTGTGGGCAATCTGAACAGCAACCGGTATATCCGTGAAGTTCTACAGCCCGAAGCTGTTCCCTTCCTTCAAAGCTTGCCAGGCGCTGTATTTCAACAGGACAATGCCCGCCCTCATACTGCTCGGATTGTTAAATCCTTCTTTGCAGCGCAGCAGGTACAGCTTCTTCCTTGGCCTGCGTGTTCCCCGGATATGTCGCCAATTGAACATGTGTGGGATGTCATTGGTCGGCGTCTTGCTCGTGATCCTCGTCCTGTTGCGTCTGCAGACGAACTTTGGGTACGCGTACAAACGATATGGAATGCTCTTCCTCAGTCAGACATTCAAACTTTGTTTGACTCCATGCCACGTCGTGTAGCAGCACTTATTGCGGCGCGTGGTGGCCACACAAAATACTGATTCTGATCTCTTGTTCTTGTTTGTTTGCTTTGAACATTTAATCATTTATTTGTACCACTACCACTCAACTGTGTATTAAATTGCATTCAATTATGACGATTCCTTCTTGGTGTTGCAATTTTCACAAACGTGAGTGTAGTTTCCACTTCCAAAAGGTTTTTGTTTAAATATTTAATGTTTTCCATGACTATACTGCAATAATAATCTGCTCGAATTAAAATAGCAATGGATTCTTTCTTATTGGGAGAACTGTGAGTATCAAACTTTGTAATTGTCTGTTTTGACTAATTTCTTCTGATCTAGTGAGGAATGCTTGTATCTGATATTTGATCAGTTGTTAACAATTCAACTTCTATTCTACAATTAGGAGAACTTCTGTGGTGTAGAATTAATTTATCCACATCAAATTTATGAGTTGTTTCCAAAGGTGTAGACAGTCAGACTTTTCTTATGATTTGAAAGGTTTAATAGTTTGTGTATCACTTTTCGAAACTAAAGAAATAGCTTTTTTATTAGTCTCTGTAATTTTAACTGTTCAGATGGACTTAAAGTATGGCTTTCCAATAATCTACCTTTCCAAATTTTACAAATTTTGGTTTACCGTTGTCAGCATTCCGAAATTCTACGTTTAGGTGCAACGTATCAAAATCGAAACGCCTTCTGCTTCAAAATAGCTCTTTTTTCATTAACTGTAAACAATCACGATTTTAAGACATTATTTTGTGAACAAGAAATGCAGTTTTGATTTAACAAGGCTGTTGCCATCAATTCATGTGTGGTGATGACAGCTTGCGTATGTTTTTGTACCGATGGATGTCTGTTAATACTCTTCAGTTTCGACTTTGCTCTGTAGAAAAGATAAGAAATTGATCTTCTCTCTCGATTCTATATCTAAATGAAAAATGTCTGAAAATTTGTTTAAATCATAAGTTGAAGAATTTCCGCTATTCGTGCAATGGAATTCTAGAGCGCTATCAGTGGGCAAAATTTTCACTAAAATTGGAATTAACATATTAGAATATGTTTTTGGTTTCATGTCTAGTGGTAAGAGTAGTTTTTAAAAAATTAACTCTCAAAATTTTAGCTCCTCATTGTTAATTGAATTTGATATATATTTATTAATATTTAGTTTTTATAAAAATTACTTGATTCCTTCTCCCAGACTTCTAAATTTAGGCTTAATCCAAATATAATTCGCACATTTTTTATGATTTAATTTTAAAATTCGTATTTTTAAATATTTTTCATAAAATTTTCAAAAAAATGTTTTGTATGATAACCTATAAAATTTTTAACGTCTTCTTAAAGTAGATGTATTTTAGGCACACCTGTAAAAAATTAGAGTTTTTTTATTCAAAATTTCTGAAGATATACGTGATTGGCGCATTTTGAAATTTGGCATATGTGGTACAAGCGATAACAACACCAAATGTAATTGCGCGCTTTGTTAAAATTATTTGAAATTAATGAACGTGACCTTTTTTACCCTCGTGTAACAATTGAAAAAAGGAAAACAAAAATAGGTTGCTATAAATTAAGAAGTTCGCCAAGTGAATTATTCACTGCGCAAACTGAAAAAAATATGCGAAGATAAATTTTTAAATTTCTCTATAAATTTCGAACCAAAGTTTACAAAATTTAATATTTAGGGATAATTTGAGTCGTAGAATCGAAATATGGAAAAAACATTGGCATGTCATTTCAGAAAACATCAGATTTTGTGTCAAAATATCTATATTAAGACAATGCTATATATAAATCTAATATATATAATAAGTCGCGCTTCCGAGACATGAAAAACGAAATTTGAATTTCGTCAATCGTTCCGGCAGACCGGGAGATATAGAGCTGTCCCTCCTTTTTTTGCGCAGTGTACTTGAGCAATTTTGATGGAAACTATCCTGCGAAGGGCACAGTTTTGCAGGCTCAGTGAAGCTTCGCCGAGATGGCATATAACGTTAAAAAATTCATGACGGTGGAGATGTCGCTTGGGAGAAAGGTCTATGGCCGAATCATAATTAAGTCTCTGAAACTGAAGACTTCTATAGCTGATACTTCATGTCTCCGTAAATTTTGTGATTTAACATTTTGGGCAATTTCACATTGCGATCAGTCTGTCTTTAGTTTCGACTTCCATAGATGAATTATTTAAATTTTTGTTGAAACTTTGCGTATTAGATTTCTTTAAATAACGGTTGATTTCACCATTATTATTTTATCATTATATTCCGTAGAAGTTTTATTATCTGACTCAATTTTGAGTCATCTTTAATCAAATTTTATATTTTTTCCTCTAAGTTATGTAGTTCTATTTGTCTACTTTATAATAATTCCACACATCTTTCTAACTTCTCTTGTTTTTATTTCCTTTAAATAAATTCTACTTGTAGGTTCTGCATTCTCGGCTGATGCACAACATTGCGAAATCTGTCAAGTCCAAACAAAACCCAATTTCCTCGTCCGTAGTAATATTCCTCGTCCGTATAATGAAAGAATTAGACGCATGGCTTGAGGTGGTTGTTTTCATCTTTTAATTAAGACTTCAACAATTATTTCAAACAAATTATTATTCAACAAAAATTCAAAATATGGGTATAAGGTAGCTTAAAAGCCTAAATCCAATACTAGAGCTTAAAAAGTGGGGACTCAATAGTTGCGTTGGATATTTCTAACATTCTAATATATTGCGCACTATAGTTCGAATTCTAAAAATAAGAAGACTAAATTAATAATCCATTTTTACATCGTCACGCATTTAGACAGGGAGGAGCTGAGTAAACTGAATAGGCGGAGCTCCGGCTTTTAACAATATTAACAAATATTTTTCAACACAGATGCTAGGGTAAGCGTATGCTTTGAAACTTTCACAAATTTTACTGTAATTGTAAGCGAAATGAATGATGATTTAGAATTTATAAAGTCAGGTTTTGGCAATCATTTGTACGTGTTCAAATAAAAAAAAAGGGGGGGGGAAGTCCTCAGCTATTTGCAAAAGAAGAACATAATTTTTTGCTTCAAAAGAAGAAAAAAAGAAGAAAAGAAATGAGAAGCCTTTGGCAAATCACCAGAAGATTATCCAATGGCTATCATTTTAAGATATTATAAGACTTGGCATCTCTGCCAAATTCAGTGAAAACCCAACTGGTTGCATACCTGTTTCAAAACCATGGTCAACGGTCATCGTTATCCTATTATTTATTATACTTTTGTGAAGGAGATTGTTTAAATAATTATGAGATCCATATTGCAGTCGGCTGTGGAGGGAACTGTAATGATAATACCAGTCGGACATGGAGGAAACTGTAATGTATATCTTTGTGTATTATGTGTATCTCTGTGTAAGATATAACTTGGGATAAATCTTTCTGTATTTTACCTAAAGAAACAAAGCATTTCGAGAGAAGATCTTATGGTTGAAGCTACTGAAGTCAAAGAATTTTAATCTAAATGAAATGCAATTACAAGTGGATGGATAATTTTAAGTATAATAAATACCTTACCAAGAGCATTTAATGAAATTTCTGCAATTAAGAGCGTCAAAATCAAAATGAGTCTAGGATAACTATTGGATGTGTTCACTGTATTTGGAGCACAGTGTATCTTGCACAGTGACAATAGCCGAGACTTTGCTAATAAACTATAATTACTAAAGCTAAACTATAACTATAAGTCAAGAAATAGTCAATAACAATACTTGTAGAAATACTTAGTAGAAATGGCAAATCAAGACATTCAAAGGACGTTAACCTCATGATTTGAAACATAATTGCAACGAAGCAGTCATAAGGAATGAAACTCATTCAAGTTATGAAAAATAGAGAACATCGCTCTGGAATAGATCACGGTTCACACGAAGTTACATTTAGCTGTAAAGCTAAAACAGATGTACAAAACCTACTTGCCAGTACACAATTTGCCAGAAATTACAAGTGAAGAAGAACTTGCTGTTTTAAGAAACCAGTCTAATCAAGATATTCAATTTCAGACACTAATCTCAACTGAGAATGAGAATATAGGTGTAATGAATAATGACAGAATGGAAGAGGAATTGGGTGGTTCCAGTGAAAACTTAGATGTAATAACTTTTCAGGTTAGAATAAGAGAAATAAGAGTAATGAACAAATGGAAGAAAACTGTGTAATTCTGAAATAAAAAAGACTGATGATGGAAGGAGAGAAGGAATATGTTTCGCTGATATTGAGATGAAAGTCTGTGAAGAAATAAAGAAAGATTTTTCTTTTGCCCTAGATGAAATCTTAGAAAATATTCAAGAAGCTTGACTGTCTGCTAAACAGTCACTAAACAAGAAAGCGGAAAAGTGTTACAACTTTCTAAATCAAAATTGCCAACTGAGAAATTTTTCGGTTTAGGATAGGGTAAGGCTGATTGATAGCAAGAATATTATAGTTGTTATAATTTTTAAGGAAAATTAAAACTTACATAAATTAGGTATTGAACGTAGCACTTTAAACCATATCTCTATACAAGGAAAGATTTTACGATCTGCAAGGAAACTTAAGTTCCATATCTTGAAATAACGTTAAGATAACATGCTCGTAAGAATTCTAATTTAAATGATTAAGGGTTTCAGTATTGCAATTATATGAACTGCAAAAGCCCCAGAAGCTATCCCTGCCAAAATAAATAGCTTATTAAGAATACAATAATATTGCATTTTTAATGTAATTTTTGTCACTTTAATGTATTTATTTGTGTATAATGTAACATGTTTCACGCGATAAATAATGAATGTATTTCATAATTGCAATTATCATTATAATAAAGCCCATTTTCAAAGTGATAAGATTTCATTGAAAATACAACTATTAGTGTATTAATTTCATATACTTCATACTGTATTACGCAAAAATTACGTTAGAGTTTGCGGTTTCAATTTATTGTGCTTAAATAATTCCATTTGACAAATATTATTCGCAGTTATTAATATTTGCGTAAAATTTAATAACAAGTTATCCTTTTTACACAGATTAAAACTATTAATCCACAAAATGGAAGTATTTATTTTATTGTTGCTTCCTAAATACGATAATTTCAATTTTGCTTCTGTAATAAGCACCGAAAAAGTGACACAAATCATTAAGTTCCTTCTCAAATATTTTCAAGAATGCTGGAAGTAAAAGCACAGAATTTTTTATATTTAACTGAATAAAGGATGATAAATTTTTAATTAATATTTTTCTTCCCAAGAAGATCAATAAAAATCATGTAGTTATTGAGACTTCTGTGATGTTATACGCAGAAAGGCTTCGTGATTGGAACTATATACCTAAAATCAACATTATAGAAACGTCTGACGTTACTTTTTAACATCCTGCATTGTAAAAGAGAGGTAAGAAGAAAGCTAAAAAATTAATTATTTTTTCCCTTCATGTAGAATTTTATGAATGAGGATAATAGAACACAATTTAACAAATATGAAACTTTCAAAACTTTAATCAAGTAATAAGGAACTCAAAGTATTCAAGAAGTTAATATATCAGTATGAGACTTTTCTCATCCATGAAGAAAACCAAATGAAGGATGCATTTACAAAAAATGAGCTTAGCTTTTAAGTGTAACGTTTTTCAGTACATGTTGCATCTTTAAGTACTTTTGATACTTTTTTAAATCTTCGTGTAAATAAACAATAAAACAAACGGTTAAAGACCCATTTTTGTGTACGCTAAGCTTGCAGTTTTGGAACAACTTCTAAAATTTCTTGTGACGTACACTTTAATGCATTCCACGTAAGAGTAAACATTAAGTAAAAACATCAGGGCCATTTTTTTCCTTCTGAGATTTTATATGTCAAAGGTGCTGCTCACTTTACTCAATCCATTAAAATCCTGCTTCTGTCTGACTGAAAATTATTATTTGAAGCGATAAAACTCATTAGATTAACACGTTGGATTAAAACCAGAGATGACAAACTGGGAAATAAAACGTTTTTGGTTTCTTTTATAAATCAGATGTCGTTTAATACTACTCCCATTAATGCTCTTTAAATATAATACAGTTTTACAGAACCGTGAAAAGTCTAAAAATTGTTAAAATTGTGATTATTCATTACACTATAGCACGAATGCTAGTTATTTCTCTTAGAAAGCCATCCTCGAAAGCATATATCCCTAATATTCTCTGCTGTAATTGACTATATAAACATAACAAACACTAATATAAATATAATATATATAGAATTTTAAAAATGTAAAAATTCCGATTTTGTGATATATTGATTCCAAGTTTGATGAACTGCATTGTAATTAAGTTTTAAATTATTGAAGTTCAGTTTCAGTTCATTTTGCAAATCAGTGGTAATTATTTTTATCTTAAACATTTTCGAAAATCTGACACATGCATCATTTGTTGGAAATTATGCAAAATGTATAACAGAACAATATTTTTTCTAGAAAAGCAACTCGAATTTCAAATTTATACATATCTTTATTGGAACAATTCATACATTCAACCATATGGAAAGTTAGTTAAAGTGATCGTTTTCCAGCGCATGAATCAAAGGAAGATTAAGTGATACAAAAATGCTTAACTGTTGACACAAATTAACAAAAATGCCATTTCAGAGCTTTAATTTTTTATTTAGAGTATTATTAAAATGTGAGAAATTACACTAATTAAAGCATAGAAAGATGAAAAGTAATAAAATTTATATACATTATGTGAATATTAATATTAATGTAGTATATTGTTTCACAAATTACAAGCTGTTAATAATAAATGCTAGAAATATGAAATATAAACATAATACATGCACACATAGCTATGTTATATCAATTAACAATGGATAGTATTACTAAAAACATAATTTTTAATAGTTTGTAAGCATACTTGACGCGTGTTAGAGAGGTTCAGGGTTCGAGTCTCATCGAGGGCACTGTATATTTTTCACATCTCCTGCTTCAAAAAACTCTAATGACTCTGCAACACAGTTCACCCCTCCTTCTCCCGAAAAAAGGGATTTTGAATAGTTTTCTTTTCTTTTTTTAGGGCTATATGTGCGTATAAATATATATCATTCCAAATACTTTTTAACATAAACAGATCCAATATACTTGTTAGATGATCGCCCACCAGTGCCCGAGCGAATACGATTGACTAGTAGTTCGACTTATGTTTAAATTTCGACGAATCGACTGACTGCACTGACCTTTTCGTAACCTTTCCCATGTGTAAAATCAGTTCGAGGGAGTTTCCCTCAGAGAGTCCTCTTCGAAGGCATCCCTTGTTTTAAGCAGAAAGCTCTACGCTTTGCTGTAAACTAATTAAATACAAACTGCACTGGATATTACTAACTGCAGTGGATATTTTTAATACTAACTGCACTGGATACTCATACTAACTGCATTGGATATTCATTACAACCTTATGTATGCAACGAACTGTAAAAAGATTCAAGAGCTCATACAAAATGGAAGCGTAGTAATTTATCGTAAATGCAATTTTAAATTTATTTGCATTTATAATAGTTAAAGTTCTTCAATCATTTTAAATTTGTTATGTATATTTGCACTTCGGAACCTAAAGTTACAAATATATTATTATTCATTAATTTATAGTTATCAAAATATTGGAAAAATTGTTTCAGATTTTATACCGAGATTTTAGCAAAAGGTAATTTCTCCTTTTTGCAGAACATTTAACTTCCTTTGATTTTTTATAATGTATGTTTTCTTTGTTCAGCATTTATTTACTATCTGCGTACATAACTTCAAATAGCATTCAAAACTTGCAAGCGTTTTTAGTTTATCAACTTTTGACAAAAGCACATATTATAAGTGTAAAAGATTTTCTATAGGATAATGGGAAAAACTTGTGCTCTGAAAAATTGTTTTATCATGTAGGGTTGATTATTTTAGCGATATTTTTTGAAGAAGCTGACTTTAAGCATTATTGAACGTTCATCACTGTGTGTACTAATATTCCCAAGTCAGTGAAAACGTTGCTAATGAGAAATCAATAAAATAATGTTTGTAAAAAAATATTTTGAGCGTAAAATCATTGAGCGTAAAAAATTGAGCGTAAGAACTAAAAGAACTACCATTTCAATCGGTTTTTAATGAAAACAACTATTTTAGCACTTGAAATATTTAATGTAAGTTGTAATCAGTTCCGTTGTTTTTGAAAAGAGAATAAAAACATCAAGGTTGTTAACATGTTTTTAGACGTCTGTAGATTTACTTTCATAAATTCTAATAAAAAAGTGCTGTCATCGAGTACTAAATTCTGTACCTAATGTGTCGCTATATTAGTTACATGATAAGAAGATAACTTTGCATAATATAGATTTCTAAATGTATAAAAGGATTAATTTTTGTGATCAGAATTTTATATTTATTTTGTATATAGACAAGAAATTCAATGTCAGGAATTTTAGGATTAGTATATTTGTCAAAAATGCCAACTCTTTTCAAGACAGTATTTCTCACAATCTGTTTTAGATAACATACTGTTTGATATAATCATTAAATGTGAATGAAAATGTATTATTATTTTCTTTTTACAGGATAGAGGACGTAGGCTAAAATGCGCATCTTGTAAGATCATAGTGCACGCAGAATGCCGAAAGATTTTGATAGATAAGGTAAATATTAAACTTTTGGAATAATAACAGATATCAGTCTTATACAGAGATATTATAATAGATATCAGTCTTATACAGAGTTTTGATGAGTGGAATGATAGAATTTATTAATAAGGCATATTTTAACCCCTTTTTTTGGTTAAAAATTTAGAGATAGACCATTTGCATAAAAAATATTTGCCTGCTATAGTATTTTTTTACTTCAGTTTAAAATTGTATTTTCATCTACATTCCTATGTTCATTTATAATAATTTTCCTTGTTATTTGTTAAGTGCATATAAAAGTTCGTCGGATTTTTAAATATGTTTGTTTAATTAACATTAAAAAAACTATGAATATTCATTTTGTAGATCCTCCATCTTTGAGCTACATCTTTTTTGTCATGAAATTCTTACGATTCATTGCTCTCAAATTCTTTAAGTTTTTCTAAATGTATTTTGGTACTAATATTAATTGCATTACTTCTGATGCTCTTAAACTATTTTTATCGCTGGATATTAAATTTTCTTCATAGGTTTCACAAATACAGTAAACTGCTTTTTTTTTGTTAAGCGGTTTGTTTTAGATTAAAAAAATGCATAGAATGGGGTAGTCCTACTTTTTTTATAACATAAAAGAAGTTTGCATATAATGTAAAAGAAGTAAAACTCAAAAAATATCAAGGTTGGGAATAAATATCTTCTTAAGTTTATAAATCTCTGTCCAAAAAAGTAAAAAGAAATGCTCGACACATAACTCTCAAGTGCTTTGCTTTATCAAAGAACGAACCCAGTCCTGAAAATGATTGGAGCCTCAAAATTTCATATTATGATTTAACACTTTGAAAAAATGTACTACGTAAGGTTCAGAAGTTGAAAGAATTTAAAAAAATGTAATTTATAAAAGTCGTAAAATTAAAAAGAAATTGAAATTTTATCTTGATATATACAATTTGTTTCCAACTCCTGCAATAATTTCAAGCAATTACTACAGACTTACTAATTTAAGAATTAGTCTCTTAAATATTGCAGAATAATAGTACCTAAAATTCTACATTTAAAATGAGCAGTTCAAAATTGCTGAGCAAAATGACAGGAGAAAAATTTGCTGTGCTGTAATTTCATAATAACGTGAAGACTTGTGTAATTAATTAATTAAGAAAAAACTTAATTGTTCAAAAAGTTTATTTCATTATATCGCTTGCAACAAATATTTGAGTTGAGAAGTAGTACCTTTTATTTTTAAGAGACGAAATTCAGTACAGAAAACGATAAATACATCTTCAAAATGTTTCACGTAACTATAAACAAAAGGACTACTTACTGTAAATTTTATTTGCCATTTAACGAACTTTCGCGAGCACTTAATCTCCTTCGTGTTTTAGAATTATATTTCTTGTTAGTAGCATAGGAAGCTCTATCTTAATTCAGATGTTAATGAATACGTTCTTCTTCTTCAGTTTTAGGAAATGTACCTAAATGTTTTGACTGTCACATTCATAATGATGCACTGTCTAGAGCAGTGGTTCTCACCTTTTTTTGCACCATGCATCTCTTTCACCATTGATAGACGATTAGAGCAGGTAAATTAAAGACTGATCGCATTCCTCCTCTGAAACAATAAAATCTTCCCTAGCGGGGAATTAATTACCTTCTGGTTGAGAGACCCTGGTTTAGAGAAATATGTAACATTTTTTCCTCTCTCTCTGTTTCATTAATTCTGGATATTTTCAATCGTTTGTTTTCTCACTCGTGTGATAAATGAAAAATGATACACGTATATATTTTACTACTTCGAAATACAGTGACTCATGCTTGTTTTTGGAATCTTGCGTTTTTCAGTTTTATTTGTCAAATATCAGTTACTAAATATTTGCAAAATTACTTTATTTTTTAGCATGTGCGATTTATCTTCAAGTTCATCATCTTTAACATATACTATTGATCATTTAGTTTTAAGCCTGCATGTTTTGAAAGAAGATATTCGGAATGTTTTTGGTAAAAAAATAATTTATTCAAAAATTTCTGAAAAAGAACTCTCATAAATATTCGGATACTTTAAATAAACAATTTATTATTATGAAAAACATGAAAACAACGGGACATTCAATATTTTGTTGGATATCCTTTAAGTAAAATGGCGCATTTCACGCGTTTTGGCATGGATGCAGTTCATTTTTCGGGTAAGAATGTTCCATATGTTTCATTTCTACATAAAAATTGCTTTTAGTACAGCTTTAAAAAAAATACCATGTTTTCTTTATCTTTCCTCTATTTTCCTCCTTGCATGATCGACTAGATTTTAGTTCGGAGAACATTTAGGAGTTTTCGTAATTTCAAGACATTTGTATAATAATTACAAGCGAATATTTATATCTGTAAGTTTAAGATCGCTTGCATGATAACACTTGACTGTATTTTGCATTCCAAGTTTTCTTGCAGATGCTTTCAGATTTTTCATTCAAAAAATTCATATATATTTATACTCATCTATATTATTTCAGACAAACACTAACCTTCTTATTCCAACGGCGAAACATCCCTAAACCATTATTACTCTACCCCATGCGTTACGTTAGGCGCTAGGTTTCTCGAATTCAGTTCTTCATTTGGCTCCTGTCATATATTACTTCGTCTTTCTGTCTCAAATATATTAAAGTTTGACTTTCCTGGAAATATAACATTGTTCCATTATAATAAAACTTTGCTTTTTGTAGATTTTAAGACTGCCTCGTGTTTTCCTTTTTGACAAAGAATTTTCTTTTTGCTAGAAGCTTACTATATCCATATGTCCTAAATGAATCTTCTAAAAAGCTTCAGAATTAACTTTTATTGCATATTGCTCTTCTGGATCTGCTGAACGATTTTGAGTACTAAGTTTTGGCTCTTGTTTGATTTTTCATAGAATAAATCTGTGATTACTCGGTGTTAGCATAGAATGCGGTCAAGACTTCAATGCATTTTCAACGCTTCACGCAAATTCGATCATTTTATAATATCAAAAACAATTAAATGCTTTACATGGAGACTTTTTCGTATATTTCGAATACTTTTACCATGTTTAAAAAGTTTAATTATTAAATTTCGAACAGGATTGGTTACTAAATTGTGGCATTTTGCCATGTTCATTTCAGACAAGGAAATATTAATATATTTTGCTAAACAAGTAAAAATTTCCAGATTCAGACGATAATTCTTGTGATGTATTTTCATTTAAAATAAAAAAAAATTTTATAAAAAAAATATGATGTGTACACCATGTGACTTCCTTGTACGGAATATTAAACTGTATGCATTTTTTGCTGCACTTCCTTTAAACGTTTATTTCCTCGAATTTCATTATATTTCTCATTCAATTAATTCAGTTCTCACTTCATGACAAGGCAAAATACATAAAACCTCTCTTACAATTTTAAATTACTGATCTTACTTTTTTAAGAATCGACGATCATTAAAGCTGTTAACTGGTTTTTATTTTGCCATTGGTCATCATTCTAATATGATGTCTTCAAATATCCGGGTCAACCAATTTAGGAGGTGGTGATAAGTATTTAAAATATGATTCCACTAGTATTTAAATATTTATTTATTTATCGAGTTAGTTACCAGTTAATAATATTTAAGTACATGAAAGAAACTTATGCTGATACAAACTCAAAGGTCAAAAATATAATAATTGCCGTTCCAAAGTTTATGAACTTATCGTCACTATGGCAACTCGCTACTATGCGATGAATCTAATTGTTGCCACACCTCAAAATATCTTTATAAAAAAATTAAAAAATATAGAAAAATATAAAACATAAATACAGTTAATACTATTTAAAGAACAATTTTTACAATTAAAATTACAGTTTCTACACAAAAACAAGCAATTCAGCCAGCGGGCAAGAATGCATACTTTTCGGTGTACAAAACTGAAAGTTTGCTCTTGATTTCACTCAAAAAAAAAAGCCACTGGAGCCGTAGAAACTGACTTAATTTGTTGTGGACGCTCTGCTGAGTCAATATATGGGATAATTTAATAACATAAAAGATAATTCCAGAATGGATTAATCATGATTTAATTCGCAATAATAAAAGAAGACGTTATCTTTGTTGTCACGAAGCTTAATTTCTCTAGACTGGCAACAAACCCACTATTCTTCTAAGTTTCAAATGTAAACAAATATGGCTGCTATGGAAAAATAAGGCTTAGCCGCACTGAAACAACTTTTAAATTGTTGATAATTGCACAACTATTGCATTCTGGTTAAAAACCTTAACCGGAAGATAAAAACAACATAATTCAGTCATTTTTAAAGCAAAAAATGCACAATTTACCAACATATAAGAACAAAGAACTGAGTTCACGGAGCCGAGTAACAGAGTGGGTATATATTCGTTTTTGAGTTATGCGAGATACATATATGCATAAGTCCGTACGTATGTACAAACGCCACGAAAAAAAATCTCTTCTGAATCCATTTTAAATCAGTTTTATAATTCGTTTGGGGAAAAAGAGTCCTTTATTATGTCCTTACTTAGAGATGTTCCGCAAAAACATCGTTAAATTGCTTTCGATAGAGGTCAAAATAGATATTTTCATTGAAATATGGTACCCGGAATTTTTCGCGATTATAATACTTCCTTTATTACTTCGTACAAGAAACTGAAAATTGTAACACGAAGCATTTTCTACCAAAATAGCAAAACTTTGGAGTGTCCGAATCCTTATGTGAGTTACTGATTAACACTTTTCGAACAAATTATTTTATTGCAAGGAATATTTTGATGACATTTATTTTATAACAAGCAAGTCTGTGTCTCAATATTTAGCATAAGATTTATGCAAATGAATTTCAAAAATACAAATGTTCGAAAACAAATGTGAACCACTGTATATTCTGTGCATGTCTGTATATTATTAAATATATTCAGTAAAATATTTCGCTTGAGATTCCATTCTTTCTTTAGAAATACACCTAGGAAAATAATGAATTTAGCTCTTGAAACTCGGTATTAGTACATAATTACTGAATTTTGAAAATGGAAACAACTTTTAAATTGTTGATTGGAAATGTTTTTAAAATTTGTAGAATTCTGAATACATTTCCGCAATATTAAGGTGACGTTGCTGCCACATAGCAAACATGTCAGAGTGACATACGATAAGATCAGAAATATATATAGCATCAAAAATATTATTCTTCAATCATGAAATCGAAACTTGTGAAGTATTTTGGGCATTTTTTAATAGTCGGATCTTATTTTAATTATTAATGCTATTTCCTTTTTACTTCCTTGAACGAAGTAAGGGAAGTATCGTAATCACGAAAAATTCCGGGTATCATATTTCAACGAAAATATCTATTTTGATCGCTATCGAATGCAATTTAACGATGATTTTGCCCGACATCTGCACATAAGGACAGAATAAAGGACTGTTTTTTTCCTAAATTGATTTAAAAGGGATTTATAAGAGATATTTTCATGACATCTGTACGTACGTACGTATGTACGTATGTATGTATCTCGTATAGAAGCAACCTCTAAAAGAAGCATCCTCAGAACGATGAATTTTTGTATATAGGACTGCTATAACATGTAGTTGTGCACCACCACCCTTTTTTGTTGAAATCTTCTGCAGTACTCACTTTGTTACTCGGCTCTGTGAGCTCAGGTATTTTTATATATTGGTCAGTTGTGCATTTTTTGATTTCAAAATGATTGTTGTTATCTTTCGGTTAAGGTTTTTATATCTTTAGTTAATGTACATGCAATAGTTGTAGAATATAAACAATTTAAAAGCTGTTAAAGGTCGGCTAAGCCTAATTTTTTTCTACCGCGGAAGCCATACTTGTTTAATTTTGAAACTTAGCAGAATAGTGAAATAAGTCAGTTTCTGCACCTCCAGTGTCTTTTTGCCGAGTGGGACTAAAAGTAAACTTTCAGATTTTCTTCAAAATCTGCTTTTTTTTGCCTGCTGGCCGAACGGCTTGCTTTTGGGCAGAAAGTTTAATTTTAACTGTAAAAATCGTTTTTTTTTTAATTGTTCTAACTGTGTTTTGTGTTTTATGTTTTTCTATATTTTAAAATTTTTAATGAAGATATTTGAATGAAGATTTTTGAGAGAAGATCTTTGAGGTTTTATGTATTTTTGTCTTGCCGCGAATTGAGAACTGAATTAATTGAATGAGAAATATATTGCTAATGAATTTCGGAGAAATATGTTTAAATGAAATGCAGCAAAATATGCATGTAATTTAATATTCCGTGAAGTCATGGGGTGTCCAGTTTTTATTTCGCATAAAATTATCAACTCATCAAATGAAATATTTTGGCTAAGAAACAAACAAAAACACTATTTTCCTGTGATTACCATATTTATGAAGATCAAAAATAAATTTATTAGTAAATAGCCTCATAAAAACTTTTACATTAATATGCATGGACGTAAAGTAAGACTATAACAGCTTTTACGTTAATTTGCATATCTTCTTTCAAAGATTCTCCTAAATTCTTTTTTGCTATTACTGTAGTTGTTATAATGTGCACTAGATGCCGCCACAGACTTTGATTCGTTTCATGTCTAAAAGCTGAATAGTTTAGTGCAACCAGTTTTCTATTAGATCTGTCTGAATGCTGTTGACAATAAACATTCCGCATTCATACTTGTGGAATACATAAATAATGAAAAAATAAAATTGAATAGATAAACGAATAAATAAAACTTAAAAATAACCCATTATTTGTTCCGTGGAAAAACGTCTTGATACTTAACAATAGCTGGGTGTTTTTAGCGCTGATTAAAATATTTGTTGCAAAATCAATTGATAATATAAACGTAACCAACTACCTGTAAAACAAAGTAAGAACGTGAATGTGCACAATGTTAGATATAAATGCTCAACAATATGCAATAAAATACTGTCTCTGAAAAACATGACGTAACTATTAACTATCAATATGCCTAAGGAATTATACGTATATTAATAGTTATTATACTATGAGTTATATCATAATCATGCATCATTTTATAAAACTGCTAACTTTTTATTTTTTCCCCTTTATTTGAAGATGAAAGTTCTCTGCCGATCAACATTCCAAGACGCAGAAAATGGTTCTTATAGGGAGGTGAGTATTAATTAGTAAAGATTTATTGAGGTAAATTGTGCAATCATAAAGAGTTAATGCGTACAAGAAATAGTTTTTTTTTATATAGAGAACAAAATCATTCGAAAGAATCATGTAAAAAATTCGCAATAATAAAACATTCGATTGATTATTCTCGAATAAGAATCAGAGTTATCCGGCAGTTAAATCCTTTACATTTTCAATAAATGTGATTGATTTAAATTTTCTCTATTTTTACAGCAATATTCATAAAATTAATGTATCAGAGACTCGCAGATGTTAGTTACAATTTCAGCATCGGTAACTTAATGCTATCAAAAGCCAAGCTATCCTGCATTGTCCCCATTTCTTAAAATCGATCTCACACCCATCTGTCTGATTTCATGAAGCTCGATTTCCTGGCTTCGCAATGGGTTAGCTGATCAATTAAGTTACTCTGAAGCCATAAAGTTTCTGAAAAGAAATTGGTTTTGTGTTGAACAGAAACTGATTCAACTCTTTCACGTATTCCTCTCTGTTCATGTGTCATAGCAACAAGACAGGAAGGAGAGTTTGAAGACACGGAGGTTGATGAAAATTCATAAATCTAAAATACTTTTCGCCTAAAGTATAATGTAAGAATGTAATGCAGCCCTGATAATTAAAATATGGAAAAATTCAGAATTAAATATAAACGCAGTAAAGGAGAATAATCTTTCAAGCACTGCTCCTTTTAAATATTTTAAATCTATTTTTTCCACATACCTATAAAAATGCGCAGTGTAATTATAGCATACTTTTTCCAACATTAGAGTAATGTGCATATATTTTACTCGAGTGAAAAAAGCAGAACAAAACAAAACAAAAACAACAACAAAAAAAATGATATTTGAAACTATCTTTTAAGCAACAAAACAAAGTCTGTGGTAGGCCGCTATTGTGCAAGTGCTACAGTGGGAGCCCATAGATTATAGTGATTAAGCGCTATAGTCGCACAACCTCCCGGTTTGAATACACCTACCAGCAAAGCTCTGTTCTTATAGATATTATTAGCCCAAAGAAGCGTTAGTTCAGAAGGACTTTTAATTTCGTTTTGGCATTTTGCATCGATTTACTATAAATGTCCGTATCACTTTTTAAACCGTTGCCACCAAATATTATCGCCATCTGCTATATTTAAAGACATTAAATAATGAAGAATCTGCATAAATATATATATGTTTCTCGAATTGTGGTAAAAGAACAGCACTTAGAGCCATCAGATTTTGAATAACGTAATCCTTCTCCGAATATGGGCATCTGGAAGCCCAAATTTGGAATTTGTTTTATAACTGATTTCATATTTTGTAACACTTTAAAGAATTTTTGATTAAGAAACTCAACGATTTCAAAGCGAGCAATGGCAACACTGTATGAAAAAAAAATTATTTCCAGCGCGCGAGACTGTATCGGAAATTCTAAAGATATACTCATTTTAAAGTTATTTTGTGATATTGCTATTGAATTGAATTTTATGGTTTAAGTGCGAAGAACATGATATTTAATAAATAAAGGCAATACAGAAAAAAAAATGTTAAAAAAAAACTCCTTTGGGCGTAATGTAAAAATCTGAAAGATTTCAGATTTTGTTTTTTAAATTTTCTAATTTTAAACCCATTTCTAAATATTGTAATTTATTACTTTTTTACATTATAAAAACAGAAAGGAAACGTTGAAAGCAAAGTGTGCAATTGACAACAAGGCTTAATTTTTCTTAGCCTTAGAAGAAAGAGCAAGCTATTCGCATAAACGTATAAAGTCTGGTGTTCTTAAGCAGCATAAAATTAGACCGGAACTCTAAAAGACAATCTGTGGATTAACATTGTGCCTTGTAAGTACCACAGAACTATGAAAAGGGTGTAAAGGCCCCTTTTATTAAATTAAATAAAGTTTAACAGACGGAAACAGATCGTGCTTACAGAAATCAACAATTATGGCTTAAGGTAACTGGCGAACTGAATGAAAATAAGTTAGCTTACCGGCTTCACAGTTCCAATAACGGGCAAGCTGGCTCAGACATAATTCAATGTAAACAAGCCTAGCGGCAAGAATAACTCAACGCCGCAGAATAGTAATCGCGAGAGAATCAAATTTAGCAACGTCCGCTTCAAGCAGGCAGAATATGTTCTGGTTTTACACTCTAAAACCTTTAGATACTCTCTCCTTTCTACCTCCTTTGAATATCGCGCGAGCTAGAAATTTACATGCCGGCAGGGAAATAGAAATGAGATCGATAGGAAAGCATATTAACATAAAATAACTGGTTAGAAACTTAAATGATACTTTAAAAGCGAAATTACTGATTACGAAAATTCTAGGATATTTTATTTCGTCTTAAGGTCTAACACATATAGGTTCTCAAAGGGGACGATACCGGCCCCCGGTGGCCGCTGGAACCTTTTCTAGGGGCAACAGCGGGTTCAGAGGTAAATGGGGGAGTTAAGACGTTCAAGAGAAACGGCCGTAGCGTACCTCCTATTTAGGAAACTAATATAAAAAAATTTTTTAGTGTTTACTACTGTTTTCATGAGTAAACATTTTATCTAGTTATCTTAAATTTTTATCTTATTGTGCAAATAAGCATATATGCGTATACTTAATTCCATTTAGTCAATGGACGTTAGTCGCCCGTCCATTAGTCGTCCGTCTGTCAAAGACAAATCTCCACTAATAAATTCCGCTGGTCACCACACTGATGAATTCCATTAGTCAACCCTCCGTCAATGACAAATCAAATTTATAAAACGGATTTGGGTAGAAATGTCTTACCTACGCCGCTGAGGCAGCCACGAGACACCTCGAGGATCACACTCTACCAATGAACTACACTGATTGCCATTAATTAAGGAAAAATCAAAAAGTTACGCGTAGAATTTAATGAAACTGACCCTCGGTATACAACACATAGTAAGAAATAAAATAACATGAAAAGAAATTACCGGACAATTATGGTGTTATACGATAAGAAGGGATATTAACATAAAATAACTGGTTAGAAACTTAAATAATTGCTTTACAATTGTTTTATAAGTCCAAAGGGGCTTTGTCCCTGAGGGACTATTGTTTTCGTTTTGCGATTTTGCGTCGAATCACTCTGAAGGTCCTTTTCACTTTTCAAATTGTTGACACCAAATATTATCGCCCTGCATTATATTTTAAGAAATTAAATAATGAAGAATCTGCATAAATGTATGTATGTTTCTCGCACTGTGATAAAACAACGGTACCTAGAGCCATCCAGTTTTGAATGACGTAACCTGACGTAATTTGGGCATCTGTAGGAGCCCAAATTTGAAATTTGGAATTTGTTTTATTATCGATTTCATATTATGTAAAACTTTAACGAATTTTTGATTAACAAACTCAAAGATTTTAAAGCGAGCAATGGCAAGGTTGTACAGAAAAAAAATGTCTATCTCCAGCGCGTGAGACTGTGTATCAGAAATTCTAAAGATAATCTCAATTTTAAATTATTTTGCGATATTGCTCTTGAACTGAATTTTATGGTTTAAGAGCGAAGAACAAGATATTTAATAAATAAAGGTAGCACACAAAATGTTAAAACTTGCCTTTGGACGTAATTTAAAATGTGAAACGTTTCAGTTCTCCCCCTCCCTGCAGTATACGTTCATCTTATGCTCCCCTGTACATTTGCTTAACTACACTCACGTTTGTGAAAATTGCAACACCATGAAGGACTTACGCGAGTGAGCTGAAATTTTCAGGAAATGCAAAGTAGCGCATGATATGCAAATGATTAGAATTGCAAATCCGTAGCGCATGCGTATGCTGAGCAGCGCCCTCTGAACGGCTGATGGATCCGAATAAATAGACGGCTGTAGCGAGGCGTGTATGGTTATCGGTGGTTATCTGCTAGTGGTAAACGTTAACTCAATCTGTACT
>KK116486.1:222745-278648 GCA_000611955.2 Stegodyphus mimosarum
TTATTGCGGCGCGTGGTGGCCACACAAAATACTGATTCTGATCTCTTGTTCTTGTTTGTTTGCTTTGAACATTTAATCATTTATTTGTACCACTACCACTCAACTGTGTATTAAATTGCATTCAATTATGACGATTCCTTCTTGGTGTTGCAATTTTCACAAACGTGAGTGTAACAAGGTCAGTACATTTACGGAGATATAGTAATAAACCACTACAGGAATTTAGCAAACTGCGCCAGAAAACAAAAAACTCACAATAAATATTTGCTTAAATACTTACTTAAATACTTTAATACTTTTTTTAATATTTAAATATGTCATTGAGTTGCTTTTCTACTGCTAAAATATTAGTAAAGATATTTGAACCATAGCACGTTTCCGTATTATCATGCAACATGTAGTGATCAAATAATCCTAGTTAACTAAGATTATACGAGACAATAATTTATAACCGAATTTCTATTCTAATTTCAGGTTTAAAATCATATATAAGCGAAACCAGTTTCTTTCTGGACGAAAGAAAATCAACGTTTACCTTAAAACAATGACTCTAGCTTAAATTAAAATTGTTGCAAAAAGAAATTCTACCACGTACTAAATTCTGAAAACAAGATCTAACAAACGAAATCTTAGCAATACTAAAAGAATAAAATATAGCAACGTTCTTAAGAAACGATACACGAATAAAAGGATGAAAGATAACAACGTTCTTAACAAACCAAACACTAATAAATTAATCTATAAAGATAAATTATCGTCAAAAATTAGCAATGTTTTAACATCTTATCGAAAAATTGCCATTGCCGATTATTTTTATGCCATTATAGATTATTCTTGGCTTTTTTAATACAAGATCACTTAAATTCAATTCAATTTTTTCGACAGCTGACCCTTGTTTCGCTTTTGTGAAGAGTATTGTCCGATTCAATCCAAATTTATTGCTGCAGATTCGGTCGTAATATTTTTCTAGCATAAGAAAATCAACACTCTAAACTCCTCCGTAACTTCGTAAATGTATTAACACTCTAATCTGTTTTCTAATGCAAGACATCGTACCATTTGATTTAGTTGTATTAACAGATTTTTTGAGATTTTCGTACATGATTAATAACATACTGTATGTATTGACAGTATTTCCATTATCATTCCTGAGTTAAATAAAGGCAAATTTTTTTTGTGTGTTTTATATCAGAATATTTCTTCGATTGCAGAATCTGAATATTTTAGATTAAATGATTCTTCATTTTTTGGAACAATTTCTATGATTATACTGAGTAAAATTTACGATGTACGTATCAGACGAAGTCACATATTGAAACTCTTCTCCGAAATAGCTTTTTATCATTTTCATTGTTGTCTGGAAGTAAGTACTCTAAATTTTCCGAATGCCATTTGAAAAGGCATTTGTCTGTCATTCTTTACCTTCTATTGAACTTTCTGCCATGTGGTTTTGAAGGTTGTGTTCATTATATTATACCATGACCTGGATAGAGCTTGATTTGTGTGATAATATTAAAAACGGAATATAATAATATTACATTTCTAGATCTAAGAAAAATTTTAAGTGTACAGATTTGCTGAATAAGACAGTCTGTGTTAAGAAAAGGCTAGATGATTCTGATCAATTCGTTTACATTGAATAAAAATATGGAAAACGCTTTTATCAAGAAATTTTTTTTTACAACTAAGAAAAAACTTTTAAAAGAGTACCGAAAGTTAATACTTCCCTTCTTTATGAATGTTAAATATTTAAAAAAAGTCTATCTTCAATTAAACGCTAACAACGGGGAAGACGAATGAGCCAGATTATATGACAGCTAGAAAACTGGGTGGTCATACCAAATGACCGCTGTTCTAGATATTATAAAGTGTAATTAAAATGATTTGTGCAAAGGTGTCTGCTAATTCAAATTAAATTACCCAGGGTAGGCAGCGAGAGCGCCCCTTTGCTTACTGTCCCACGGGATTTCCCCCTTCTACTTGCTTAATTGCTTAAAGTAGAGTGCAATGAAGGAAAACCACTGGCGGTACATTTCGTTCTTTGCTCAGTGGTTTCTTTTTGTCTAGAAAGCCGTTTTTGTCCTTTAGCTCCCTTTCTCTCCTCTTCAGTGCTGTATTTTCTAGGAGGCATTCTTGAAAGAAATTAAGTTAAGACGTAGTTTTTATGTAAAACAGATAATTGCCAATGCAAACAAATGTTCACCTTCCCCATGACACGTTCAATTTGCGTTCAGCCTTAAATTGTTTCAAAAACAGATGATTGCTAATGCAAACAAGTGTTCACCTTCCCCCGACACGTTCAATTTGCGTTCAATAGTAAACCATTTCAAAAACAGATGATTGCTAATGCAAACAAATGTTCATATTCCCCCTGACACGCTCAATTTGCTTTCAGCTGAAAATTCAGTTTAAAATACAATGTCGGAATAAAATCGGGCAAAATTTTAAACTCTTTACGCGAAAGGATATTTAGCACAGAAGTTTAGATACACCTACCTGATGAGATGTACTACGCACAAATCCTTAGTTGGTTTCGTCTCCTTTAATTTCTCAACGTTTGCAAGTTTCTAGGTAATTTATATGTAAATATAATTAAATGCATAATAAGCAACAATTGCATGAATTAAAAATATTTAAATACCATGATGATTTAAACAATGATAACTATTGCGATAAAATTTATTTTACTATTTGAATGCCGTGGCAACTTCAGCCCATTGGCTAGTACAGTTACGCAAGCAACAAATAAACTATCGGCGACAAACAGACACTTAAGCCGCATATAATAAAGATAATACATGTACTACAAAACAGTAAAATTTCGGTGATAACTATTGGCACTTATAGTAACTTAATTTTACTTTCAGTAACTTTAATCCTAAAACTGAATATATCGTGTCGCTTTAAGGAATAATTGCTTTAAGGAATACAAAAATTATCTCACCTTTTTTCTACTTATGTGTTGTCACTGTTTAAATGATGATATAAAATGTGTAAAGATTAATCAATTAATCAACATTAATTCTCTCCTACATGGATACAGCTATTATTAACAACAAGGATAATAATTAAAAAGGTAATAAAAATTAAATAAAATATTACTGTTATTTATGGCCCAAAGAAATTCTTATGTGCACTGCGGGGAAAAAAAGAGAGAGCGACAGTTCTATATCTCCCGTCCTACTGGACCGATTGACGAAATTCAACTTGCGTTTTTCATGTTTCGAAAGCGCGACTTAGGATATGTTTTAGAGTTTTACATAGCAGTGTTCTAATATAGGTATTTAGACACAACTTCTGACTTTTCTGAAATGACATGCCAATTTTTTCCCATATTTCAGTTCCATGACTCAAATGATTCCAAACTGCTAAGTTTTGTAAAAATCGCACGAGTAGTTTTTAAAAAATTAGCACGCAAAATTTTAGCTCCTTTATGTTAATTGAATTTGATATATATTTATTAATATCTCTTTTTTTATTAAACTTACTTGATCCTAGAATTCGAAATTTGGGCTTAATCCAAATATAATTCAAACACATTCTATGATTTATTTTTAAAATTTGCATTTAAAAATTTTTTTTAGATTTTTCCAACAGGTTTTTGTATTATAACCTATAAAAATTTTAGCATCATCTTAAAGTACGTGGATTTTTAGTCGCACATGCAAAAAATGAGAGTTATTTATTCAAAATTTCCTAAGATATACGTGAATTTACACATTGGCGTGTTTTGAAATTTGGCATATTTGTTAAAAGCGATAATAACGCTGAATTTGATTTACGCACTTTGTTGAAATTATTTGAAAGTAATGAACTCGAGCTCTTTTACAGTCTTATACGAAGAAAAAAATCTGATGTGTACACCACCTGACTTTCTTGTACGGAATATTAAATTATGCGGATTTTGCATTTCATTTCAACTTATTGGATTGAATTAAATCTACTTCATCGATAGCGCATAAACCACAATAAAATAATAAATGCACTCTTTAAACTTCATTATCTTTGTTTACCACAGCGACACTGGCGCTAGCTTCACTTAACAGCGTTACATATCATTCATATTATAACTTATGCACAAAAATTATACATATCATCTAGAGAACTACCTAATCGTTGCCACATGTTCTATTCAAATATTATAATAAATTTAAACTACGTGTAAAAGAAATTAAACAAACAAAAAAAGGGGGGAGAAAGAAATAAAAACTGAAAGGTTTCAGATTTAAAATTACGTCCAAAGGGATGTTTTTTTAACATTTCGTGTGTTACCTTTATTTATTAAGTATCATGTTCTTCTCACTCAAACCATAAAATTCAGTTCAAGAACAATATGGCAAAATAATTTTAAAGCGAGCCTATCTTTAGAATTTCCGATACACAGTCACGCGCGCTGGAGATAAAAATGTTTTTTCTTTACAACGTTGCCATTGCTCGCTTTGAAATCCTTGAGTTTGTTATTCAAAAATTCATTAAAGTTTTACAAAATATGAAATGATCATAAAACAAATTCCGAATTTCAAATTTGGGCTTCCAGGTGCCCATATTCGTAGCAGGGTTACGTCATTCAAAATTGGATGGCTCTAGGTACCGTCGTTTCATCACAATGCGAGAAACATACAGACATTTATGCAGATTCTTCATTATTTAATTTCTTCAAATAAAATACAGGGCGATAAGATAGCTTGGCAACAATTTGAAAAGTGGAACGGACATTCAGAGTGATCCAATGCAAAATCGCGAAACGAAAACAATAGTCCTTCAGGTACAAAGCCACTACGGACTGAAAAAAAAAAGGAAAAAAGAAAGAAAGAAACAGTTTTTCGCTGACGGATTCAGTATTTCTCATTCAATTTGTTGAGTTCTCACGTTCTCACTTCGCGACAAGGCAAAAATACATAAAAATTCAAAATATCTGTATTAAAAATTACGAAGTAAATCACAAATGCTTATTTCCTCGAATAAATTCCGGAAGGGATTAAGCATGATTTAATTCGCAATAATAAAAAAGGCGTTATCTTTGTTATTGCGAAGCTTAGTTTCTCTAGATTGGCAACAAATCCAATACTCTCCGAAGTTTGAAACGTAAACAAATATGTCCTCCATGAGAAAAATGATTAGGCTTAGCCGCACTCAAACAACTTTTAAATTGTAGGTAATTCTAAAAATCTTGCATGCAGATTTACTAAAGGAATAAAAACCGTAGCCGGAAGATAAGAACAACATAATTCAATCATTTTTAAAGCAAAAAATGCACAATTTACCAGCATATAAGAATAAAAGTTCTGAGCTCACTGAGCCGAGTAACAGAGTGGATATAGTATATATACATAAAGTTATATACCTTTGGCGCGGTTCGTTATATATCTTTGGTGTTTTTAAATTTCTCCGTAAATTTCGCATCAAATTTTGCAAAATTTAATACTTATGCATAATTTGAGTCGTAGAATCGAAATAGAGAAAACTTGGCAAGTCATTTCAGAAAACGTCCGATTTTGTGTCCAAATACCTATTTTAGAACAATATACTAAATATAAATCTAATATATATCCTAAGTCGCGATTTCGAGACATGAAAACCGCAATTTGACTTTCGTCAATCGATGCAGTAGAAAGGGAGATATAGGACTTTCCTTTTTTTTAGTCCAAAGGGGTTTTGTCCCTGAAGGACTATTGTTTTCGTTTTGGTATTTTGCATTGATTCACTATAAATGTCCGATTCACTTTTTGTCCAGCAAACATTATCGCCCTGTATTATATTTAAAAAAATTCAATAATGAAGAATCTGCATAAATGTATGTATGTTTCTCGCATTGTGATAAAACAACGGTACGTAGAGCCATCCAATTTCGAATAACGTACATTTCCACCCGAATATGGGCATCTGGAAGCCCGAATTTGGAATTTGTTTTATTATCTATTTCATATTTAGTAAAAATTTAACGAATTTTTCATTAACAAACTCAACGATT
This sequence comes from Stegodyphus mimosarum, assembly GCA_000611955.2. Classification (NCBI taxonomy): domain Eukaryota; kingdom Metazoa; phylum Arthropoda; class Arachnida; order Araneae; family Eresidae; genus Stegodyphus; species Stegodyphus mimosarum. The sequence continues at coordinate 228,717 of KK116486.1, forward strand.
TAAAAGTGAGCAATGGCAACACTCTACTGGAAAAAAAGACCATTTTATCTTCAGCGCGCACAATTGTGTATCGGAAATTTTAACGATATGCTCATTTAAAAAATATTTTGCAATATTGCTGTTGAACTGGATTTTATGGTTTAAGTGCGAAGAACATGATAATTAATAAATAAAGGTAACGCACAAAACGTTAAAAAACGCTTCTTTGGACGTAATTCAAAATCTGAAACATTTCTGATTTTATTTATTTATTTTTTGCGCAGTGTACTTACAATGAAATGAAATGAGAGAATGCATGTATATCCATACACATAAGATATTCTGCATATGTAAGAAATTATGTTCGTTTATTTCAATACTTTTGTCTATGGAATTATAATGATAATATAGATTATAATGATAATAATTATAATAGTAATAAAGAACAGTGCATAGGATGTTTAATCTAAAACTGAATTCTTTACAGTTCATATTTATAAGAGATTCTTTGCCTGTAGCATATGTAAGAAATTATGTCTCTTCAGCTCAATGCCTTTATTTGGGCATTTTCCTTTACTCCTAGCAACACTATGAGTTTTTTTTATATTGTGGGTGGTAGCACTGACGCTCATTATAACTTTTCTCAAGATGTGTGCATTTTTTATGAAGAAAATTTGTTTTAAATATCCCCACATAATAGGAAAATTAGACGGTGAATAGCAGATCTTGGCAGTCATAATTCTTAGATATGAATCTATCACCAAAGAACTCCTTCAGCATCGCAGTGATGGAATCTCCTGTATGATATTTCGCACCAATCGGTGGTATCGAAACGTAATGTACATTCTTCTACAGTAAGGAATTGTACTGCCAGACACTACTTTAGAAGATCTCACCATCTATGTTTGTTTCAAAGAACATAGCTTTTTCTGATTCAACTTGACACGGCACACCTGATAACAAAATTAACAAGATGAAAAGGACACTAAGGTTAAACAGATGCAGGCATTCAAGGCATTTAGTAATTGGCTACAGATTTGTCTATTTACATAAAATATGCCTCTTCTGTAATCATACATTACCTAGAAGGAAAATGACACCACAAAAGAAGTTTAAACTGCATTCAAGCATCCAACACAAAATACCACAGGTTTCAACTTCAGCTCTTTATAAGAGATTCATTAAATTCCTTTCTGCTTCCGAAGAATGAACGGAACAACACAATTTGGATACAATTATACACATTTAAATGTGAGGTTCGTTTTTAAATTAAATGTGTATAGATTAATTCATTTTTAAAGCATGTTTGGTTTTGAAAAAGCAAAAAGCATAAAGATCTTTGACAGTTTCCACACTGACAAATTACTTTCCGTTTTCCTTCAAGGAAGTTAGTATATCAGTCAGCATGATAGAGACTTTGACCAATAAATCCTAATGATAATTAACTATGTGCAGTAATTTTTTTCGAATTATTTTTGTTTTCGTTTCCTTTTCCTCTCTTTTTATAATTACAATGATTAATTGATTTTTAAAGGTATGGAATTTTACATATTTTAAAATTAATAAAAGCAGAGAAAATTGTGTCGAAATTGTAATCTTTTCTTCTTTTATTCAAATTTCGACAAAATAGTACACTGAAACCTTGGTTCACTAATTCAATTCGTTCCCGAAAGGCATTCTTGATCCAAAATGCTCGTATATCGAAACCATTTTCCCCATAGAAGTTGTTGTAAAATTCGTTAATCCAATTCTGTATCACGGATGATCACTTATTTAAAATTTACAGTATTACTTGACGCACAAGTTCATAATTTGTGTCCCACGATGCATAAACAATGGAAACCATCAAATATGTGATACAATACAGTAAACAGGATATTAAATGGACAAAAATGTAACTTAATTTTACCGTTATGTGTACAGAAGTGAGAAGGTAGTATAAATGAAATGTGATGAGGAAGAAAAAGGAACGGAATGCAGTTGCTTGAATGAGAACCTCATCTAATTAGGTATTTGCCTTTCGGGGCATCATCTGCTAACTTTCCTTGCTTCTAAGTCACTTGACTCCACTTGAGACTCACTAGCCTGCGGCTTTACTCACAATTTGCCTGCTGTTAGCTACCATTTCAAATGTTTCTAAATTGGCATTATCTTTGACATGGCATTATCTTTGAAAATGCTTTTCTGTAACTTGCTACTGCTTTATCTGGGTAATAGCATTAAATGAAACATAGAACCTTCCTCATTCTGCCCGAATTTAGAAGATAAAAGAACAAGGTTCACCTTATTTTTGTTTCTTTTTCTTTGAAGGCATGTCCAAAGTTCTTGCTGCTTGTGAAAGTTTTTCACTTCTTTCTTGCTGAATCCATTTTTATGATGATGGTGTAGTAACTGTTGCATGAAATAATTTTTTATTTTCAAGCTCATTATTTTGCTTACAAAGCTAGCTAAAGCTTATTCTACCTCACTAAACCAATTTCAACGTCTTGGAAGCCTTCTTTGTATTTCTGGAAGCAACATGCTTCTGAGAAATGTTTCTTAAGTTTCTCACCAGCTGGTCGGACTAGGTTTTAACAAAACTTGTTGATAGGATTTTCTAATGAGAGCTAAGCAACAGAAAATGTTGTTTCCAAAAGTCCCTGAATACTTATTCTGTGTCAGAGGTTACATCGAATCACATCTGAAAATCATTTTTTGCTGATTTAAATGCTCGTAACTCGAAACACTGTTCTCTATCTGAAATGATTTTTATTCAGATCATATGTTTGTGTACCTATTTATTCATGAGCCGAGGTTCTATCGTATGACATGAAATTCGTTGAGCCAATGAACTCCATGAATTCTGAGCATATGATCCTTGTCATCTGACATTATCTTTGGCTTCATAATGCATTTTTAATTTTGTAGTTTCTTTTCGCTTATTCGAAAACTCAAGAAACATTATTATTGATAACATTAGAGTGCCAAGTTTTATCTTCATACTTAATGGTAGAAATGACGTTTCTTTGTAATATCGTAGATTTTCTTAGTTTCAATTTTTTTGCCTTTGAAGCTTTTAGTAATATAACTTCCAATTATTCTCATGTGCACAAATATTTCGTTTTCGTGTATACAATCGATGAACATGGAATTGAACTAGATTTCAATATACAAACAAGGTTTTAACAATTTACAGCCAGACTAGACGTTTTTAGATATATCCTTTTTTAACATATTTCTAAAATTTTGCAAACGTTTTGTTTTCAAACAGCAAGTTTGTAGAATTTTCTTTTTAATTTGGCTCTATTTGGCTGATTATAATGAATAAAATTAAATGTACACTGCGCAAAAAGAAAAAAAGGGGACAGTTCTGTATCTGTCGTTCTACTGGGCCTATTGACGAAATTCAATTTGTGTTTCTCGTATATTGAAAGCGCGACTTAGGATATGTATTAAATTCATATATGGCATTATTCTAATATACGTGTTTTGACCAAAAATCGCACTTTTTCTGAAATGGCATGCCAATTTTTTTCAATATTTAGATTCTACGACTCAAATTATGCTAAACTGCCAAATTTTGTAAAAGTCACGCTAGTAGATTTAAAAAAAATTAGCTCTCAAAATTTTAGCACCTCAATTTTAATTGAATTTGAAATATATTTGTTAATCTCTTTTTTTATTAAACGTCCTTGATTCTTCTTTAAACATTTTTTATAAATTTTTCGAAAAACATTTTGAATTATAATCTATAAAATGTTTACCATCATCTTAAAGTAGATGTATTTCTAAGTACACCTGCAAAAAATTAGAGTTTTTATTTAAAATTTCTAAGATATACGTGAATTTATATATTGGCGCGTTTCTGAAATTCGCATGTTTGTTGAAAGCGATAATAACATCACATGTGGCTTAGACACTTTATTAAAATTATTTGAAAGTAGGACCGATGTGACTTTTTTCCGCTCATGCACAATGCAAAAAGGGGGAAAAATAGGTTACCATATATTAACAAGATCGTCAAGTGAATCCTTCTTGGCTCTAACAGAAAAACATCCGCCAAGATAAATCTTTGAATTTCTCCTAAATTTCGCACCAAATGTTACAAATTTAATATTGAGGCATAATTTGAGTCGTAGAATCGAAATCTGGAAAAACATTGGCTTGTCATTTCAGAAAAAAGTCCAATTTTGTGTCAAAATTAGTACATTCACTTCCAAAAGTTAAGCACGAAGATGTGAAAAAGCAAAAAAAATCAACAAATACTGTTTTGATTGACACAAAATTCGGCAGGAAAGTAGCATATATATGCATAAAACAAAATCAATAATCATATACAGAAATAGAAACAATATTAAATTTTTGTAAGTTATCAGATAATAACATACTGGTGACTTAAACAGAATTATGTATAAAGTGAAAATAAACAGCATAAAATGAAAAAGAGGACATTAATAGGGTATGTGATCGCCCCTCATCTGTATACAAAGTTTACACCTTGTGACCATGCTTTCAATTAGGCCACTACCACAAAATTAAGCAATCGCCATTCTTCTTGTAGAGCAGTTTTCAGCTCAATAAGAGTGGCTGGAGGGGGGAAACGGGAAGATACTGCACGGCCGAGAGCATCTCAAAGATTTTCAATGGGATTGAGGTCGGGCGAATATGCTGGCCACTCCATACGCGCAATCCCTTCACTCTCCAGGTAGTCATCGACGATGTCAGCTGTATGGAGACGTGCGTTATCGTCCATTAAAGCAAAAGTAAGGCCAACTGCTGCAGCGTACAATCTCACAATGGGTTCTAGGACTTCATCTCGATACCGGACAGCCGTCAAAGCATCCCGTTTAAAGATGTGCAGCTCGGTATCCTAATGAAATTCCTGCTCACACCAAAATGCTTCCGCCTCGAAATGCGTGAAGTTCGGTTATGTTTTGGCACTGATTGAGTGTTCGTTGTTCCCGCCATATCCTTATTCGCTTGTCATCTGGCTCCAGAGCAAATCATGACTCATCAGTAAACATGACATTCCCCAGTCAGGCACATTCCAGTTGACATGTTCCCGGTACCACTATAATCGTGCTCCTCTTGATTGGACGGATAGAGGAACACAAACTCGAGGTACCGTGCGTGCAGTCCATTCATATGTAATCTTCGGCGTACAGTAGCTGCAGATATCGCCTGACCAGTGGACGCTGTAACCATAGATGTCACACGTGTGGAGGTCGCTCAGCGATTCCGCTTGGCTACAATACCAATATATCTATCTTTCGCGGGTGTTGTAACCCTTGGACGACCGGCTACGGGCCTCCGGACAACTGTCTGTGTGGTTTGGAATTGTTTCCATAAACGTGAAATTCCAGAATGATGAACGCCGAAGAAAAGAGCAACATCTGTGATCGACTGTCTTGCTTCAATGCGTCCCACAGCACGCCAGCGTTCAGAATCTTCCATTCGTCCTCTGGAAGTCATAGAAACACGTATGTCTTGAAAACAAATTGTACGAAAGTTTTAAACACCTTCTATCAGGACTTACAATCAACGTCTGTAACCCTTCATAAAGATGACTCCTTATAAGATAGCCTTTTTTGCATATTTCTTGACATGAAAGCACGATTGGCTGTTACGTAACATATTTGCATACTTTCATCTACCTCTGCAGCGAATTGCATCCTATTAAATTCTGATTGGGTTCCGGAAATTAGCATTTTCCTCTGCGCGCTTAACTTTTGGAAGTGAGTGTATATGAGAACAATGATATATATAAATCTAATGTATGTCATAAGTCGCGCTTTCGAGACATGAAAAACGCAATTTAAATTTCTCAATTAGCCCAGTAGAACGGGAGATATAGAACTGTCCTTTTTTTCGTAGTGTTCGTATTTGCTTTCTACATGTCTATGGAGACATTATTAGTTATCGTCTTCGTTACAATGAAGGCATGAAGATCTTTTCAGAAATTATCGATCTATTTTCCTTTCAACGAGCCACCCGTTTCCAAAGGTTCATAGTTGTAGTGTAGTTTGTAGATATTGAAATGAATCAGTTTCGGAACGTTAGTTCTGTAAAGCATAGGAATTCAAGATTACTCTTCGTAGTCTAGTAATATCCTATTACATGTATTCCTGTCAGAAACATACAATTTCTCAATGACTAATCAAATATTATGGATTAGGCTTTTCGACCAAAGACTTAAAACCGCAAATGGTCAAGAAATGTTTTCAACTTCTCTAAAGCGTATTTGTCGAAAGCTAAATTATTATTATTATGGACTAGATTTTTCTTAGCATATTTTGAAGAATTTAACATTTAGAAGTAAATTATAAACATTTTTTTTTCTTTTAAAACTGTGATGCCTTTCTTTCTAGCACTGAAAGACAAACCGTAGTAATGATACGTGCTTGTAATGCAGATGCAACAGAGGAATACGACACGTTAACAGGCATGGTATCTAAAACGGCAACGTTCTTACACTGATACTTTAGAATTAAAATGTTTGGAGTAATGAGATTACAATATTCTACTAATCAAACCTTTTAAACTTTCAGGGGTTAATGCGATCCAACAAATATCGGAAATGACATCATAATGTAACCATGCATTATTATCATAGTTTACACATTTCATGAAAGAATATGATTCTACATTTACAGATCTATTTAATTTAATTTCAAACCTGGGGAGTACCAACATAGAATAAAATAGCAGTCCTAAATACTAAAGAACGCATTATAATCACTATCGAACTGATCCATTTAATATACTCATAGTGGATGTTATGCCATGGATAATTAATTTTAAAATGCACTGGAATGTTTATGATGAAATTTAAAATTTTGTACGCGTTACATGTTTAGATAAATGTAAAAAAAAATTCTGTAAATGTTATTGCATGTATTTCATAACCTCTCCCTACAAATCTTATTTAGGTATAAATTTCATAACCATGGTAGACCTAAATCTTTAAACAGTATTCCTTTACTTCTAATCATTAGTGGACTTGAAATGGTTCATTTATTGTGAACATGGACACACGCTAATAGAATAGAAGCAAAGCATGAATAACTTGGTTATACGTGTGATACAAGAAACTCTAAAGTCATTAATGAACTGATCATTTTAATGAAATAAAATGTGTTTCGCAGTGTTAAATATTTTCTTTTACTGTTGCATTTTTTGGCTGCATGTATACTACATATATGTGTGTAATGTGTATTTATTAATTATTTATTAGAATACGGCTATTAGTCATCACTGGATAGCTCGACGCAAGCCTACAGGAAGATGCAGAACTTGCTCAAAAGTGAGTATATAATCTTATTTATTAAAATGATTATCTATTTAAAAACAACCCTAAATCCTGAATAATAATACAGATAGTTCAGTAAAAGTTCACTGTTGGTACCTGAAGCCAAAAATGCGTTTCAGAATTCAAAGTAATGAACATAACCATTTTAATTCGTTTTGCCCCATAAACTTCTTCTTAATTATTTTTATACCGGAAACCTGTTCTTATAAATTTAACAAAATAAATATCCGAAAATATTTTTCAGTGTAAGGATTTTGCATTTCGTTTGCATTCAGTTAATATTCAAATTTTAAATATTGATTATAAAATAAAACTAATAAATAAATATCGTGTATTAATATATGTATCAGATATCGGTTTTATTGTACTTTAGAATTCAACTGAGCATAACTAATTATGCAGACCTGACAACATTTTTAATTATTTGCAAGAATTTTCCTCATTTCTCACGTCTGATTAAATAATGCTTTATTTGTAAAGTTTTATATCACTGTTGTCATAAATATAAGATCAGAACACAACTGGTTTCTGAGAAAGTAAAGGGAATGATAACTTTTTTTTTAATAAAATGGTATTGAAGGAGATTCGCTTTTGTTATTATAATATTTGTTTATAAACCTTTTTATGCAATTGCAGCTTTGTATGTATCACAAAATAAATTAATTTTCCCTTTTTGAAAATAACGTTATCTCCTGGTCAACATATAGCATAAAATGCATTGCACGTGGTTTTAGAATTTGTAATACAAAAGAATGAAAGAGACGAAATCGATGCTGTACTAATAAAGTTGAATCACACTAACTTTCCGAGATTTAACGAAATCAACTATTCATTACAAATGAATAAAAAATATCACATTTTTCCGTGATCGGCTTCCAGATCTTTCCATTCACATATCGATAGTTATCTCATATTTATACTGTGGTCTGTAGCATGGGTTGCGTAGTAACGTTGTGTTACGTGTTTATTTTTCTCGAATTCCTAAGTCGATAAAAAGTTTCAATAATTCCTATGTAACAGAAAAAGTTCGAAACCGAAACGATTTGGAATCTTATTTACTGAAATATACCTGCATCTCTTCGAATAAGAGTTTCTGTAAGAAATACAAAACTCTTTTCTCTTGTAGAAACACGAAAACATCAAAAGTGCGAGATGGTAAGCGTTCTTTCATAATGTGCTCGTTAAAATCTAATCTATGGAAGAGATTTTATGAATAAAAACTTCAGTTTGCATGTTTATATATCATGAAGATAATTTTAAAAAATAGAAACGAAATAAAAATTTCTTTTTGAAGCAGAATTTTATTTCATGAAATTAGAGTACTGCTTTCTTTAAAACTGTCAGAATTTGAGAAACAAATTCCGTGCAATACTTTTCGATAAATATGAAGTGTATAAGTTGAATTTGTCATTGCGAAATAATTCTCCTCATTAATATTCATTAATAAACATAGAAATTACTTTTATAGTATAATGAGATATTAAATAGTAAGTAGAACTGTTAATATGTCATAATAAAATTAAAATTAAAAATTACACTTTCTTCTTTTGTTACCATTTGTAGACTTTTGGCGGTAAAGTCTGCAGTCTGCTGAATGTAAGTACACATTGTTTACATATTTATAATTAGCTTTAGATGATTTCTCATCGTTAATGAAAACTGCATTTTTATTATCTATTTACTTTCTTCATATTAAAATTTAGATAGTAATTAAGCAATTGTAGATAACATTCTTTTATATTATATTACAGCAGTTATTAGTGGTTGTTTTAAATCAGAATTTTATGAGATGAAATGTACTTTAAAAAGTGTTTAAACAGTATTTTAAAAAATAAAACAGTCTTTTGTTTTCTAAGTGGAAATTTAAAAGAATTTTTTTTTTCATATTTCATAATGTTGATAAATTATATTATAAAAAGTTTATCATGATATTACAATTCTGTGCGAGTTTTATATTGTTTTTTTATTTCAGAAACTGAAATAATCTATTATTTAGATATTTTATGATATCAACAATCTATCCTACGAGCATTACAAAACTATTTTTTAAAGTTCCAGTAATGCTTACTTCTAAAATTTTTAATATGGCAAAGGTGGCCACTATTAGTTAACTTTAGGTCATAAACGGAAATTAAAATGCTTTTGTTTGCATAAGATGTTTATATTATTTTTAGTGCCATAACTTAAGTATTGAAATTACACGGTAACCCAGTAAAACATTAATTTGTAAGAAAATAGATTTTTAGTATTTTTAAACATGAACATGTACTGGAATGAGTCAGACTATATTAAAATGTGAAATTATGGCGAGGAAATCGTTTCTTTACACATGTAAAATGAATTTCCATAATTAATAGTAGTAAAATAAATAATGATAATAAATATAAATATGAAAAAATAAAATAAAACGTTTTCTCCACTTGCTAATTTGACAAAAGACGTTTAAATAGATAAAATATATTTATGTTGGTTTCAAATAAAAGCATAAGATTTTATAAAGATATTTTTAAAATATGATGTTTAAATTTTATAAAGTTACTATTTACTGTAAAATATCTTTTACTCGCTTTTTAAATTTTTACCGCGAATTTCCAGTTATTCTAGATTTATTTTATCTGAGAACAATATCCATTATTCATCTTTAAGAACATTTGAATAAAGAACTAAAATGTTAAACGATCAGTTAAATTCCAGAGCATATTTGCAATTTTAAATGCTGGAAAATTATTTTTAATATTTACTATTTTAAACTGAAACATACTTTTAAATGAAACTGTTGAGACAATCATTGATATAATTTCAGAAAATTTAAATATTAAGAAACGGAAATTCAGTAAATATATCAAAATTTGCTAGTATTGTAACACAAGTGTTCTAATTTGTTTTGATTTATTTTACTGTTATTTAAAGTTTATTTTATTGCATATCTTCATTTAGTTTGATTTTGAAGTTTTTCCGCTGTTTATTTTGTTAACATACATATTCGCGATGACGATATAATAATATTCCACACGAATTAAAAAAAATAAATGTAGTGTTTTTTAAGAAATGAATTTTTCTAATCCGTCTTGTTTAATTATAAAACTAATTATCTCATAATTTCGATATTTACAACATCGGGTAGATTAAAAAATTATCTTCCCAACCGAATGTTGTTCGAAACCTCTGGCGTAATGGTATTAGATAATTCTTTTCAAAACGATAAATGGGTTACTAACATTGATGACTGCTAACAACGATCGTGGTGTTTCTAAATCATGAAAGATTTTAAATCAAAATTATCAAACAGAAATTCAAATTAAATTAGTTAAATGTAATCTGACACCATCGAATAGATGGTACTTTGAAAGAAAGATGATTCACGTGTTTTGTTGCTATACTGATTATGAAGAATAAAGTTCCTACTTGCAAAGGCAATAATGAGTTTTTTTTATTATTTCCCTTTTCATTTCGATACAGAAAAAAAGGGGTGATAAAAAATCTCTAATATTACAATTTCTTAAAGTTTAGCAAATAAACTATAAGAAAAGAATATTTTTATAGCTATAATAATATTCTTGGTTATTTATGACTAGTCACCTGTCACGGGCCCTCTTGATCACGGGGCCCTCTTGAAAGAAGAAATATTGGGACAATTGAGTTTGTCCCTTTTTGATAGCATAAACTAATATCAAACTCCTAAACAGATTGTAGAGACTTATTGATGTGTCTGAAGTTAACGACATAGACTTAAAAAGATTAAAATAACCTTTTTATTAAATTAAGATTTTAGCATAAACGCATGTCTCTTGATTAATAAAACAATCATCACGTGTGGCTTAATAATTTAATTCGAGAGTTAAACTAAGCCTAGTAGTAAAAGACTGTACTGATTTTAAATTTTAAGTTAGCTCAGAACTTCTGACCGATATAACAATTAAGTGCCGGCAGCAATAATGTAAAGTCGAAGAATTACAACCTTATCAGAGATGGTGAAACCTAGTAAAGTTGCCTCAAGAGGGCAAAAGCACTCTCTATCTTACAATCAAAACCGTCGACTTAATTAATCTCTCACTCTTTTATATTTCTGGTGAGGAAGAGAAACAGTTAAGGTCTAAATCGTCATAACTGGTTAATTAAAATAACAACACCCGTACAAGACATTAGCATAATTTTAAGAAATGTTACAGTTATAACACAGAAATATATAAAAGAATGATTATATTTAAGTAATTTAAATTTCTCTTTGAGAAAAATCCGTCATTATTAAAAGTTAATTTTATTTTTAATCATATATTATCAATGTTGGGATATTCAAAAGGAATTATCTTTTACTCTTTAGATAATTTCCTTTAAACTAAGCATTTTATTACACTTTACTGGTTTATAACTTTGCATTTTTCCTATTCCTGTTTTAAATAAGGATTTTTGGCTGTAGTGTAGAATTGGATACCCCTTCCATTGGCGACAATTTTGTTCAATTTTGGCGATGAAACCTCATTTATAGTTATCATAGTAGTTTTAATTTGATTTTAGCTTCCTGATTTTCTTAAGTGTACATGCACAAAGTCAAGGCAGTGCGCAATGCCTAGTTTGTGCAATTCTCTGATTTTTTTAAGCAAGAATAGATAAATGTGTACATGTACACCGAGTTTGTGCAATTTTTTGACTTCTTATTTTGGTCTTGTGTAACGGCCGTCTTGAAATTGTGCTTTCCTGGCCTGAGGTCAAAAATGAATCTCCAAAAAAACAAGAGGCATCCAATTGTAAACTTTTAACGGATTTTGTTTGTAAATTTTCAAATCTTTCACAAACATGTAAATAATATTTTATTTGCAGTTCACTATTAAAACATAAAGTTAGTATCCGCAGATGCGTAACTAGGAAGGGGTGATCCACCCCAGGCGGTATATTTTTCGGGACGGCATTTTCGATGAGAAACATAATTTAACTAGGGTCAGTCATGTCCATCGTCGGACGTGAAAGAAAGATTAATATTTATTGGATTATAACAACACTCACTACAGTTACCTGCCTAAAAGGAGGCCTTAGAAATTGAAAGAGAGTTAACATTAATATTACAATATTTTAACATTTTATAGATTGTAGATTGACAAGTTAACTATGCACGTTTTGAAATTTAATATAAAATGCACGTTTTTAAATTGTGTGCCCTATACACTCCATCCATTAAAAATATGTACAGGAAAAATATCTATGCACATACACATATAAAATTAGTTCAGAATAATATATATATATATATATACACCCACCCACACCAACCTTGTATAGACCTATTCACAATGTCTAGACAAGATCTAGCAATGTTAATCATCGATCCTATATACTCAGACGAGTCACCGTAATTTAGCTGTCAACTTGTCAAGAGAGTTGAATGAAGTCCATTAATGAAGTACTGTCATTGCAAAATTTGTGACTGCATGTAACAGATCAATTACTGAAATGTCTAGCTAACTTGCTTATGTGCAGATAGATCTAGGAGAAGTCATTCATTATCTGGAATTATAATATACTTCAATAGTAGTTTGGAAAAGTAAAAAATATTTTTCATCAAAGGCTAGAAATGCAAATCTTTCATATGCTAAGGCAGAGAGAGATAATTGTGTATGTCTTTATTAGAAAGTTTTAAATTGCTGAGCATAGACATTAGAAAGAAAATAAATATTTGCTACAAATTATTGATGTATTCAAGGTATAATAGAATGTGTTGCGAAGGGTTTTATTCCCCTATAACTTTTCCTTTTTTTAGTACATCTTGTGAAAACACAGAGGTTGTTTGACCATTTTTGTACGCTTTTGATTAAACGAGTAACTGAAATTAATCGGTAATAGCGTTTACTATGAAGGGTAAATTATTGCTTGAAGCATGGCTTAATATAAATTAAATTAAATTGTTAATAAGCTTACAAGAACTGATGTAAATATATTTTAGAAGGAAAACTATGATTTTGCATTTTCCGAAGAAACGTAGTCCTCATTTCTTAGTACGAAAATGCTGTTAGAATATTGCAATTAAGATATTTGGCGAAACAAAAATAATACCATTAAAAATAAATGAAAATCATTTTTCTATGGAAAACTGCTAGTCAATATTTATCCAAAAAAGGGTGTGAACTTCAAAAAACATTTAAACAATTAAATATGTGGCCCTAAAGAGGGCTTTACATAAATGGGCCATAACATCAACATTTTATGTATCTGTCTGCACTTCAGTTAAAATAATAAAAATGTTTTAAATTTTAAAGAAGCAATAAAGGATAATATTCATAGCCATTGTTTGAGTATATATTCTGTTTTTAGTACACATACACTATTTTAAATGTATATACATTATTTCCAGTCATAATCAGGCTAGATGTAGCCTAATTAGGCTAATTAGCTAGATTAGTAGCCTAATTAGGCTAGATGTAGCTTAATTAGCCTTAATTAGGCTTCATTAGACTAACTGTTTAAAATGGAAATTCATTATTGATATAGATGAAGCAAAGCTATATTTGAATGAATGATACATGAATTGATTGTAACAGAAAATTATGAATTTACTATCATAAAAAAGGAGAGAAATATTTCAAAATTTTGGTTTTAATAAACTAGATAGAGTTTCAATAGTAGGTATATGATCATAGTTGGTTCTTTCTTCATGCAACATGAAATTAAAATTAAGAAGCAACAGAAATTTTAAAATAAACAATAAACTCTATGCATTATTAAAATAGTATTTTGATTTTTGCTTTTAAAACAGAAATTATTATTCTTTAGCAGCACTATTACAAGGTACTTCAAGTCAAAGGTACGGATCACGTTCAACATCTACTAATATATATCTAGAAAATCGAAATGATGACTGGTATTAAATCTACGCATTTTTAACATGCTATGGCCTCCTGTTGTGGTATCAATGGATTGTTATTTTGGATTTTTAAAAAGTCAGTGCTCTGCAATATGCCAACTAAAAGCATAGTTGACAGATTGCAAAAAGCAATATGAAAAGAGTGGAAAAAACTCTCTTAATAAAGTTAAAAAATATCTTTGCTGCATGGAAATCTTGGTGCATAGTTCTAGTTAACAGAAAATGCTCACTTAAAATTAATATTTGAAATACAATTAACTATTTTACTGCATTCAGATCCCTCAAATAAATCTTTCATAATCGATTTCTATTTATTATTCTTCTCTTTTACTAATCAAATCTTTTAAACATGCTATGAAACATAATATATGGTATTTTAATTATTTAATCACACTAATTAATTAATTAGTAATATTTATGGATTTAATTCTCTGCATAACGGTAGGCATTTTATTTTATTTTTTTTCCTAAAAGTAAAATGTTTTCTTCATTTTAAATTAAAAAGGAAAATTTACAAGAAATTTATGTTTTGGAGTTTTGGAATGTGCGGACCTGCTCTTGAAAAATAATAATGCCAGAATCGGTAATTTTACTTGAATAATAAAATGATGCTGTCATAATGGATAACATGTAACGTCAGTGTCGATATTTCTGTCAATATTCCTAGACCTTAGTTAAAATAATAATATTTGATTGAAAAATATCATTTAAGCGTTTTCAGTTACTTGTTATACAAAGTTCTAACGGAGACCTTGCTGTCAGTACAGATGTTTTTAACTATCCAGAGTGTCGGTGCATAATGTTATGATTTTTGACTTATTGCTTTAAAGCTACAACATGCGGTTTCACTTAACTTTAATATTTTATCTTCAATGCTTTTTACATTAATACATAGATAACGTATCCAATGATAAACATACATAGTTGTTTTTAAGCAAAGAACATCAAAAACCTGAGAAAACCTAAAGATTTATCATAAATACATATTATTATATTTTCAATCATTATAAAATTATTCTAAAACGGGAGAGCAACTTAAAATCCGTAATATTAATATTCAGCTTCTAGTCTCATTTCTCGTTGAATTCCCACTGAGACGTTTTGCTGCCCTAATTCCCGCTATTATCAGACCTCAGAGAATATTATCTTTACGCTAAGATAAACAGAAGGATAAAAATGTGCAGTATGTATAGATTGTATGTTTGAAACCAACCTCATCTTATACAAATACGAAAAATTCTAATATTTTGCCGTTAATATTAAAAAACTGGCGAAGCGAAAACCAGAACGCTAAATGCAATTTCAAGCTCACATGGTGGGAAACAAAAGTTATGGTACTCAAAATTTTTGTACGTTTTTAACTGCTATTTAAGATTTTCGATTGTGTTTTTAACTGCTATTTAAGATTTCGTGTTAAATATCATGTTTCAATTCAAAACTTTGTTCAACAACAGTTGGTATTTCCTATGTTTTTTAACAGGAAACTGTAGCTATGAGCTGTTCATGGTGTAAGGAAGTATGCCACAATAAAGAATCCTGTTTCAATTCAAAGAAGATGAGCAGCGAAAATTGTAACTTAGGAGTCCATGCTAACTTGATTGTTCCGCCCACATGGATTGTCAAACTGCCTTGCAAAGTGAGAAATATTTTCACACCATTCTTCACTTCAGCTTAAACATTCAGTTAAGTAATCTCAGCTTATTGAAATAATAAATTTGGAATACGTTTCACTATTGACAGTAACATGCTTGTTATCTCAGATTTACATCATTTCAGTAATTTAACAATCCCTTTTTTAAACTAATTTCACATTGACTAAAATATATGCTTTTTAAAGAATAGAACAGGAAATAAAAAGATATTTTAAGGCACAGAACAGGAAATAGAAAGGGCTTCTGAATCCTTAAACTTATAAAGAAAATAGTAGTTTTCATAAAACTAAGAAATCTTAATAGCGAATTCCACATACAACGTTTTATGACAGTCAAATTATATTTAGAATACTTTTCTACCTTGCTTGCCATTAAGGAATACTAATGCTGTTTCTCCTTCAGTTTGAAGAGAGATAAAGATTGGATATTTTTCAATTAATCATCATCGTACATCAGCATCGAGTTTTCATCATTCAAAACATGTTAACTGAGAATTGTTAATACCATTTTTGACGTAGTTTTGACTTAATAATTAGTTAAATTAACCAATGGTAGATTGTTTTAAATTATACCACAAGAGCGAAGTTAGCATTAAACGCTAGCTGCTTCAAAGTATTCCATTTTATAATACAGGCTTTAGCGTTCAATAGTATCTCATCTCTGTCCGTAACACTTTGTCACGACTCATGTAAGTACAAACAAAGATACACATTTTAACTAATGCATTAAATAAGTATATTATTAATCCGCAAAAATTAAAAACTAAATATTTAATAACAAGCATTTTTGTTTCTTTTAAACATATACATCTAACACGCAAGTTCAACTACCAACTGACAAGCAGTTTGGGTAAAAAATTGCAATTTTAGCATTGTATTCAATTTTACTATTAACGCTAAACAAATCATTAATAGCTGTGCATTTAAAAGCACGCATTTTTAAGCGAATAAAATAAAGCTAAATATGTCACAGTTCAGGTGAGTTGAGCAAACATGCAACGATATATGAAAAGTTGCTATTTAGGCAAATGATAAAGCAAAGCGAGATCTGTCGTCATTGATAGTTATCATTTATATTATTGAGAAAGACATATTTGAGGAAATTTCAGTTAAAACTCTAGCAAAGAAACATATTTAGTTGAAACAAATCCAAGTCACCCAAATCTTATTCTAGAAACAAGCTTTTGTAGAATCAGTTTAAAAGATTGATTCCTACTACTATATTGGCAGGAACATAATATAGTTTCTTTGGAGATGCTGTGCATACTTCAAATACCAGATAAAAGTTACTATTCAGTTTATTTTGATTACAGCAAAGAAATGTAGGGTTATCAGCCGAAGGAAAGGGATACCTTCGTGGAGGACTTTCTACGGAAAACTGGCTCGCATGCATTTACACATGGGGAAAAACACAAAAACGCCCATGCCGCCAACGCGTTCGCTGGGATTCGAATCCCGGACTAAACTGGTAGTGTTTAAGCGACTTTACTACTCGGCTGTGGTGGGCTTAGATAAAAGCAATAAGATTACAGGGGACCTTTGTACCAATGAAAAGGATAACGGATATTTACTTGGTGTCTGATTCAGACTACTAACTGAAGAATGATAGCTTACTTATAGAAGAATTCTCGAAAGTGCTGCTTCTTTCTCTGACTTTGGTAAGTTCTTTATCTTTTCATCGATGGTGTACTCGGTTATTCGGGCAGTTCTCCCATGACAATGTTTAGCGAATATTTCGGAAAATTCGATGTTTTACAATTTTTTTATTTCTTAGAAACCGTTTTATGTATCTTCAATAATATCCTTTCATAATGACACGGAATTATCAGTGTTGAAAAGCTAAAGATGGCCACAATTTACAGGAAAAGAATGGCAGATCAACATACTTGTGAGTGGAGAAATGATTCTGCTTTACACCACTTTGTTCCTACGAAAGATCAAAATTCGTATCTTCTGCGATTTACTAAAATACGAATAGGAATTTTGCTTTTAAGAATAAAGCAAAGCAAAAGTACACTTTAATACTTACTTTGAACAATAAATGAAGAAAGCCAGAGTATGCAAGCATAATCATTTGATTATCTACTAGGAACTAGACGACAGAAAAGTACATCTCAATAAGTAGTTGCTGTGGTATTTAAAGCTTTCCACGTCAACAAAAGCACAGTACAAATATTGGATTTTCGCAACACTGAGCTAGGTAAGTGGAAGAACTGTAGAGACGTTAATCTAAGAGACACAAATGATTATGTTCGTCTTTTTACAAGCGTCTTCCATCTCCCATTACCTAACTTCAGATGACTCAAATTAGTATCATAAGACTTAGCATCTATCTTAAAAAGACTTCCTTCATCATATCATTCTTGCTTTTATATATTATTTTAGATTTTACGTTTTATTAACTATGAGGGAATAGATATTGTTTTCAAACGTTTTAATGGTACCTGCATCTTTACTTTGAGCCATTTCAAACTCTGAAGCGTTCATGGAAAACACATACTTTTCTACAACATGGAAGAGCTGCAGAAGTTAATCGAACCTGGCTACTGTGTATAACATAACCAAACTGACAGTGTCAACTGCAGTAAAATGTTCTGTAATCAACACTCAATCAACCAGTAATATCAAAATGCTGGCGCTTTTGAAAGTCTAAATTTAAATCGGAAATTTAAGCCTATGAGATAAAAAGATATCGAATGGGCTAACAGTTTGAAGATTTAAATGTAGAAAAACGTTTATGCTATTGATAAGTGCGTGCTGATTCGGAATGGAATACAACATAAAACCGATGATAGCTTGATGAAATTTATCTTCCAAAAATGAATAAATAAACAAGTAAGTAAATAAAAACACTTTACAGTCCTGGAAATTTCCGCACAAAAGTACACGTATAGTTCTTCTCAGAATGACAAAAGTACAACCAGTAGTTACCACTTCAAACTACTAAGAATGTTGAAGACAAAGCAATACAAAAACCTCAAATGCGTAACCTTGCACGGTGATCTCTCAGGTAATCTATGAACTCGTCTATGCTCTCTCCGGTCTTATATTATTGTCTCCAGTTCGCCAAGAACTTTTCAGTACCTTTGATTTCTCGAAATTGCTACAAGACATCACATTTGCAGTTACATAGCGCTGGGTGCATTATAATTACATAAGCATCGAACCATTTACATTTATACAGGAACTGGGCCAAACATGTCTCCAAATGTTCGTCAAGTTTGGAAGTTTTTGACAATTTGTTACCAAATTTTGCTTCGAAATCACGAAAATCATCTCCAGCTTGGCGTAACGCTAATTTGGCAAGATAGACATGTACCTCAACGTTAAATAGACTTATCCCTGTAATCTTATTTTTTCTAGCAATGATCTGCATCCAGAGACCTTTCATAATATGCTATACAAGCGATGCTACAATTTATATATAATTTCACTAAAATTATTTACTTATACAAATTTCGTAACATTATGTTTCTGTCCGCCGACGTAATAAGAAACAATTACCAATGGACCAAGAAATTATCTAGAAGATAAATATGAACTATCGATAACTCATGCGTCGATGAGTGAACTCTGAAGGTAGTGTTCATGGTATTTAGAAAAACTTCCCGTTAAAAGGCGCCAGATTTACTTCGTCTCTTGCGGAAGGATTACAGAATACTACGCCGATGTTATCGTAAAATGTGGTCTTTGATCGTATTCTTAGATTGTACGTCAAGTGACGAAGTTTATCTTGGTTTCAAAACACGTTTGGCGCCATGGCTGACATTTTTTACTTGTTTACATGTTCTGAGAAGATTAGTATTAGTAAACAAAAAGTATCCAGGCTTGGGCGAATGTATTCTTCTAACTGTTGTAATTCTGTTTCCGATCTCTCAAGAAGGCGACGAAATAATCGGAAATGTACTAGGAAAGGAGAGGGATGAGGAATGGAAAGGGAAAGGATGAAGACGAAGACCGCATGCAGCGTAAGAAAGATACGCTGACGGAAGCTGACGAAAGATTGCAGGCTTTCATACATTTTCCAAGAAATGTTCGTTTACTTCAGTAGTTAATGTTATGAAGCTTCATTTTAAAATGTTGTTGAGCTTTGTCCATGTGCTTTAATTTTAAATAATCTGTGCGAATTTCGGTATTATTTATATAATAATGGCCGACAGATAGAAAAACATGACCGATGGATTTTCATGGTGCAGTTTCTACAAATGACACCATAAAACATGAACAGGTCAGTTCTAGAAATATATCTTCAATTATACTAAAACTTTCTTATCCGGAATCGACAAGGTAGAGTTGCTGATAGTTTAAAAGGTACTGTATACTGAAAAATAAGGAAATCGGGAAGGAAGAGAACTCGTAGCAATCGTCAGCAGTAAGAGAAGTTGAAATTTTTTTAATGTTTGGATTAACGGGGAACAGTTAGTTAATCGTGCATCTGAAGTCAGAGTATGAAAGGAAGTAAGACATCTGTTTAGTGATTTTGTGAAATATACCATTGGTGTTGAACAATTTAAGGTTAGGGTGACTCATTAGTTTGGCCAAAAGGATCAAGCATTCACATACGTGGTTTGCTACAGATGAACTTAAGCCCAAATAAAGTATCTTCCAAAAGTTATGAGTTTAAAATTTTTGTGCAAATGAACAATTATATTCATATATAAGTGTTCAACATGGATCAGACGAGACAGAACCGTAGTTAGGGTTTCCAGCGTCCAGGGACAGCTGAAGAGTTTTCCTCTCGTTCTGTGTGCCAGAATGGAAAACATTTCATTCTAAAATTTCGTAACATCAATTTGGCACCCTCTGGACTCTGCGCCCAGGGACAGATGTTCCCCCTTGCCTCACCCTAGCTACGCGACTGAGACGAGCCACCTTTGTGGATAAAATGACTGGACTTTCATGGCCTTTCCACGTTACGAAGAAAGAGAATGCTTTATCAAGACAAAAGCGTATAAATGATAAGTTGCTCGTCTTCGGTCATAGCAATGCTAATAGGAACTTTAAGATTAAATAATAAGCTGTGCGAAAATCATGTTTGTTCAATGTTTAAAATCAATATCATATGTTTAAAGTAACGTGCTTCAAAGGAGTCTTAACGTAATAAGGTGATAAAATCCTGACTAAAGTTATCAGACAGTTTTTCCTTAAATAGTTTTAGAAGAAGGTTTTACATTTACTACCTGAAAATATTTTCAGAGGAACATTTTACTCCTCAAGGCCATCACAATTTCAAAAAGTATATCTGCAATTTTCCAGGAGTGTAGAATTTTAAAGTTAAATAATAACTTTATCTTGATGAAAATTGCAAATGGCAGTATCACACTTCTCATCCTGTCGATGAACCAACAAGTCACTTCCAAATTAAAGAAGCTCTACGTGATGATCATTTATGAAGGTGTTTTAGCTTGACTTCGTACACACAGCTATGCCTCTGTGATTTTTGCAAAGATTATTTCAATAAGTTCACTATTTGTGGATTGCAGACAAAGCCTTAAACAAACAGTACTATAAGATCTGCCCTACCACCCTTTTCACCAGCTAGAAACTTACAGGCGTGTACTGCAGTGAAAGATTTGTATTTAGGGGTACAATAATTCTAGATAATTAAGATGCTGAGGAGTTAGTAAAAGGCGACAGTGCTGAGCTATATACTGAGAAGCTGCAAGATCTTCTGGGAAGCAAGAGTCAATAAGTGGATGAAAAGCTGCCATCATGGTCGAAGACAGCAGACAGTAAGATAAACATCTTCATTGCTGACATTGAGGGGTATGTCTAGGCATAGAGCTTTGCAATAAATAAAGGTACAACCAAATATAATAATTTTGAATTTATGTATAAAGCTTCATGACAAAAGTATAAGAATTTAAACACGTATAAAATAAATAGCATAATGCAAAGAAAATGCTGCAGGTAAAATCTGCGTTCTGTACTATATAAATTTAGCGTATTGTTTGTACTATACGTTAGTTTCGTGTACTGTATTGTTTTGTACTAGCAAGTGTGTGCAAGGAATTATTCAATTTAATTATGAGAAATGAGAAATTAGATTGCAAACTCACTTGGAAAAGATAGAGTTTGAAATTAGGGAATCCAAAAATATTTTGTCCTTTGTACGAAAACCATAATTAAGCGTTATTCTAAAAGAAATAGTGATAATGTGAAAAATATTTAGCAGCTATAACAACTATTTAAAAAGTTAAGTTATGAAAGTTATTAGGGCCTGATTTAGGTTTTTATTAAAATAAGCTAAAGTAAGGGGGGCCTAGTTACGAACCTTTGATCTAATAATGGAAAACTAAAACCAACGAATGTTAAATTATTAAAATGTCACCTTGATTACAAACTGAGCATACTTATTAACCTACTAATTGTCTGGTAAGCATATGAGTAATAATAGTCCAAGCATGGATATAAATAGCGCAATGAGAATCATAAATTAAGCTGAGGAAATCAAAGAGCTTGCAGAGTCATTAGAATTTTTTGAAGGAGACATGAAAAATGAGCAATGCCCTCATCGTAACTGGAACCTGGACTTCTCGAATACGCGCCGAGTGTTCTAACCGTTATACCACGAAGGCATGCAGAAAGAAAATATACACTCCTCCTTTTAAAGGACGACTGGAAATTAGATGACCCAATCGCCAAATTCAGGTAGTCAAGAATCATCATTCACCACCTTTTATTTCAGGGCGCCACTGCAGAGTCATTAGGATTTTTTGAAGTAGGAAACATGAAAAATGAGCAATGCCCTCTTTGGGACTCGAACCTCGACCTTTCGAATACGCGCCGAGTGTGCTAACCGTTACACCATGGAAGCATGCAGAAAGAAAAGAAATAATACCCTATAAGCTTAATAAAAACAGATCTCTCATCTATTTACATCAGCTAGCAAATTTTTAAGGCTGCTGTTTAGTCAACACATGTATGTTTAATCGTTAGTAATACATATTTAAACCAACCAGAAACAGGTTTAATATTTCATCATGATATCAAAGCAAATACTTGTCCGGATATTCGCTTACACTAAGGCTTGTTACGCTGCAGTGCGATATATTCGGAACGTATTGGCAAACCGCAGTTACTTAAAAAGTAGTTGTTTTGTGAGATCCATTAATTTAATTGGTTTCCTTCCTTACTTTTCTTTTCTTCCTTTCTTTTTTTCTTTCCTTAAATAATTTTCCAAGCAGCAACTGTTTTGTTTGAAGCATAAAAGAAACAACAGATTTAGGCTAACATAATTAAAACTTCCCTTATTTACTATTGTTACAGTTTAATTTTGTTACTTTAGTTAATAACTTTCTCCTCTCAAAGTTTACCAGCTTTTTTTTTAATTCCTGACGTATATAAGAATGTTTTAAATAAATTTTTTTCAGGCATTATATGAAGTTATTAACATTTGGTAAAAATATTTAATACAGTTATCAACTATTTTTTTTCTTAGGAGACAGAAAATTCCAAGCAAATTTTTGCCATCAAGCCTATTCCGTCTTCAACGTCTATACCCCTTCTTGTATTTATTAACCCTAAGAGTGGTGGAAACCAAGGAGCGAAGCTTCTTCGTAGTTTTCAGTGGCTGCTCAATCCTCGTCAGGTGTTTGATCTAACGCAGGGTGGACCTGGCGTCGGGTAAGTAAAGAAAGCTCCAAAATTTGGTAAGATTTATGTAACCTAATTAAAATCAATATTTAATTCTCATGTGAAATTTTTGTACGCACCATTATCTTGTGTCATAAACTGAAAGAGAATGTCCGCTTCTTTCCCAGATATTTGATAATATCGACGATCGTCAATCCTCAATTGGAAATAATAAGAATAGTCTGGTATTCTATAGCTATTCCAACGGCATCTATTACACAGCCAAATCTTAATTTTCCTGTAACAGATATATGCATACCTAAGAAAGACAACTGGATATGTCCTTTAACTTGATATGCTATTGTAACAGCATCAGATTATCCATATTATAAAATGTTTAACAAAATAATCCAATAGTCTATTAGTCTAATATAAATTTTGGAGAATAAACATATAGCATTTCCATATTATCTATCTATCTATATAAAGACGAAAGGTCTGTGTGTGTTTGTTCGCTAATAACACAGTCACTGTTATAGCTATCGTCACCAAAGTCATTTCCGTATTATCTCTCTATATATAAAGAAGAAAGTCTGTGTCTGTGTTTGTTTGCCAATAACATAGTCACGGTTACAGCTATCGTCACCAAAGTTTTCACAATTCTTTTCTGGGTCCTGGAAAAGATTGATGTCCACTTTTTTCCAAAAAACAATAGCTAAAATATCAGAGCTATTAATTAAAATCTCTGAAAACGCTAATTTTGGCCCTCATTTTTCCGAGTGGCTACAGTCTCGCACGCTGGAGATAGAAATCTTCTTTGTTTCGAGGAGTATTGCCACTACTCGCTACAAATCGTAGAGTTTGTTAATAAAATAATTTATAAGTTTTACCATGAAATAAAAAGAGCATTGCCAAACATTAAATTTCAATTACATAGCGATTCCAAAAATTCGTGGGAAGCCATTTAAACTGTTTCCATCTTCGTACGACTTTAATCAGCAAATATATTAATTAAAAACTCTGAAAACCGTAATTTTCGCACTCATTTTTCCGAGTGGCAGCAGTCTGGCGCGTTGGAGATAAAAATGCTTTATTTCGAATACTGCTCGCTTTTCAAATCGTAGAGTATGTTAATCAAAAATTTGTAAGTTTTACGAAATCTATAAAGAAGAATGTTTGTTTGCGTTATTGATTTCTGATCAATTATGATCAATTTTTTGCCACATGTTAATCGACTAAAATTGAATATATGTGACATATTGGATGGAACTTGAATTTTTACTACCATTTGATTAGAAAGACGAAAATCATCAAAAACGGCTTGCCATTGTTGCTGATATAATGAGAGAGAATGAGTTTACTTTTCTATCGAAATTTTTTATGTGGGTTCCATATCGCATCAGACCGAAAAATGTATGACTATGAATAGTACTTTTGCATGGTTATTAGAGGAGGATTACAGCGATATCGTTCTCTCTGTTGTTAGATACATTAATTTCAATCTAACTTAACTGGCATCGGGTACTTCCGCTAGTAAATAATATCACAGACAATGGTGAATTAAATCAAACAACGTGGAAACTATCTGCTTAAAGAGAAGGACGACATCGAGAACGATTTCTGAGAATGTAGATCGCACCACACCCACACACTCATAAAAGAAGCCCATTAGGCGGAGTAAAAAAATATCAGTTTAGCCATTCGACGATGACGTGAATTTTTTTCAAGTTGAAAAAAATGGAGTATATATATATATGTATATATAAGAAAACAATTGTACATCAGCTATCATATTTAAAGTATATATCAGAAATTATTTATTAAAAAATCTTTCTATGCTACATAAACAATATTCAGACAATATTTAACTAAAAAGCAATGATCACGATGAAAAATTTAAATGTTAAAACAAAACAGAAATTGTTACAGAATCCTATTTAAATACAAAACTTAAAATACACTCAATGCCATAAAAATTTGGTCACCAAGAAAGAGTTGTCAGAATGAAACGAAATTTTACATATATAAGTACTATTTTGATATAAGTGATAAGAAAATCAAAGAAAAAAGGATCATTTATTGCAGAAAAAAGTACACCTGAACGGAAGTTTTAGTACTCTGTTGGACCACTTCTAGCTCGAATGCATGAGGCGATACGAGCGGGCATTGAGGCATACACGTTCCGTATGATGTCTTGAGACATCTCGTTCCACAGTTACTGTAAAGACACCTCTAGTTCGGTCAATCTCGTACGCTGCCTAACTTGCCGTCCCAAATGATCCCAGATATGCTCGATTGGTGACAAATCTGGGGATCGAGCAAGCCAGATAAGGGAGTTAATATGGTGGAGGCTGTCTTGTGAGATCCGTGCTGTGTGTGGCAGAGCATTGTCTTGGGCTCCTGGGAGGCCTGCCATGAGTGGCAACACATATGGCTGAAGGATGTCATGGACGTACCGCTGGCCTGTCATTGTGCCATGGATCAATATTAGAGGTGACTGTATATCGCAAGCAATGGCACCCTATACCATCACACCAACTGTCAGAAAGGTGTGTCGCTGCAAATCGAAGGCAGAATTAAGGCGTTCACCACGGGGCCTCCACACACGAACACGATTGTCATCACTGGTCAAATTGAATCTAGATTCGTTGCTGAAGACGACCTGGTTCCATTCCGTTAAAATCCAGTTCTGTTATGCACGACACCACCCCCAAACGGAGGCGTCGGTGGGTGGGTGTTGCTGGCAGCACACGTAATGGGCGCCGCGATACCAGATGTCCTTCAACCAGGCGCCTTTCGATGGTTCGAGAAGACACATGGGCTCGTAATGAAGCTGCTGCCTGTGTCTGGATAGCGGCCAATGAGGCAGTTAGCTCTACGCGTGTGTGTCGTATGATGTGACAGTCTTCTCGACGACTGGTCTGTCGAGGGCGTCCTGAGCCTGGTCGCCGTGTAAATGACGTCTTTTCTGTCCACTGGTTCGCGCACCTCCTCACAGTAAAATCAGAACGACCTACCTGACGAACTACTTGCTGAGCTGACCATCCAGGTTCTATCATCCCGATGATTGTTCCTTCTCCAGCTCTGACAGCTGCTGATATTGGCTTCGATGGCAATCTACCTCAGCGGTACCTAACGGCATGTCTACCTCAGCGTTTCCTTAGCAAAAGATTAAGTACACTCAAAGAAGCTCTGCTTACCTGTTTTATACTCCAAGAAGAACGAAGTTCAAAGCTCTCTAATGGCATTACGAAACGCACAATCAAGCTGCATTTCTAATAATTTGCATATCTACCCGACATGTACCTTCATGCCAAGTTTCGTTACAACCCAACAATTATATCTTGGTGCGCAAATTTTTATAACAATGAGTGTATATAAACATGTGGACACAGTCCTCAAAATTTGATGCCAGATTTCTTTTTATAAATACAGTATCATTCTTTTTCAGCTTCCAATTTATGTATGTTATTAATGTATAATTTTCCTTTATCAAAGTGTAAAATTTAGCCTTTTCTGGAAATTTAGAATAACGTTAAAAATTTCTTTCGATAGTTTGGAACTTTATCGCCGAGTTCCAAATTTGAGGATTTTGGCTTGTGGTGGAGATGGCACAGTTGGATGGATTCTGTCAGTACTTGACGACCTTAAGGTTACATCATCACCTCCCATAGCTGTTCTACCCTTAGGTACAGGAAATGACCTAGCCAGAGCACTAGGTTGGGGTGGAGTAAGTATTTTCTGAGGCACTAGTATGCATGCATTGAGTTATTTGAAGTAATCGAAGTTTAAATAAAATATTATTTTTATTTAATCTTTTACTTCACTGCTTCTAGATTTCTTTGTTTTTATTACTTTTTTTATTTCATTTTAACCGTAAATAAATGCCGATTTTAATTTAGTCCCTCTGTCTATCTATACTTTAAGATACATTTTGAAAAGTAGACTATGGGTATTTTACTGAGTTAGTGGGATTTATTTGTAAAGAGGTTCTTTAGTCTCTATATATTTTTCAGCTCTTAAGTACGCTTTGTAGTGGAGACGGTGGCCAAATGTTATGGCAAAGTTCAAGTTTGCAGTCTTGTATTAGGATATTATCATTAAATTCCTTTTTTAGGTATGTGCAATAAAAATGGTACAGTAGGAAAGTTGGTACAAAGTTACTTCTGGTATGATTTTTTAATATCTAACAGAAAACTGGTTTTAATATAAAACGATTTCCATAACTTAATTCATTGAATGTAACAGCGGAAGATTAAATACCGCCAACAAACACTTTTGTAACTCACACAAAATATCAAATAAAAATTCCGTTTTCTAATTCGTTTCATCCTTCATGCGGCAGTATTCAGTTGGCCATCGATGTTTTAAAATCCAGTGACAGAAATGTTAACTGATTAATTCATATCCCCCTCTCAGACTTTACTATGAGGTTGGAAATCAACAGCAATTTAAAATGGCATGACAATATTGAATTTCCCGTCACTTGAGGTATCTTGAACTAAAGCGTTCTGACTTTTCTACAGTTCTAGTAGGAAAAGAAGGTTCTAAAAGAATTCTGCAAAAAGGTTCAGAAGCCTGAATTGGGAAAATCTGAATGTGAGTCAGATTTAGCTTAATGTAATAAATAATTTTTGGGTTGTAAAGCAATAAAAAGACCAATACAAAATAATTTTAAAATCATAGAAAGTTACCATTCCTGAGTCAGAACTTTTAACGTAAACTGAGTTTTTAATTTATTTGTTTTACTTAACTATGCCTTCAAGAAGAGCATATCCTGAGCATAGATTCAGAGTCTCGATCTTCAATCCTAAATCCGATTAAACATACTCACTACTCACTAGTACTACTAACAAATGCACTTAATTTTTTGAAACATTATTTTTTAAGTATTTATATAATTTGACTTGGAATATTTTTATATACTATTTCTGTTTTTAAGATCTTATTTTCATGGTGATAGGTCATGTAAAATTTAAACAGATGATTGTACCTAATGATTTTATATCACAAAATAGTAAAAATTATCGATGTAAATAAATTTGTATTGCTGCTGTAAGTCTGCACCCTGTGCTTTGGTGCAAATTCGTAATTTCCAGAAAATACATTTGGTTTTTCTCTTATAAAAAACTTTCTGCATATTATCAGAAAAATAAATTAAAAAAATTGAGGCATAGAGATGTAACATTGCAAATTTCATATATCAGTGACCGTAACAATTTAACTTGTTAAAACTAAACAAATCTGACAAAAGTTTCCCTTTTCGCGTTGCATAAACGTGACGACACCCCTGAAGCCAGCAAAAAGCGATGGGCGAAGCCAGACAAGAAAGAAGGAAATTAGTATTAAAAGTAGAAAAATACACTTGCACGTGTGTTAAATTTCGTCTCCATTCGATAACATATTATGAGTGACAGCACGAGAGACAGACAGAAATCAACTACAGAAAGAGCGTATTTGATTTTATATTCTAGACGTTCGATTAAAATAGAAAAACTTCTACAAATTATTAGGATAAAAGAAAGGTGCATTTAAATTTTATTTATGCTTGTATATTGTCGTCGACACTTTGCAAAAATTTCCGAGAAATAGCTGAAACTTTGAAAGTTCTTCCGTTAACAGGGCTATTTGAATAAAAGAATGTTCAATTTTCTTCATTTTTTCTTCCAGTTTCGTATAAGAAACTAATATCCTTTTCTGTTGATGCTAAAATGAACAATATTTTGCTACATTGTGAATAGTCTAATTAAGTATTATAGCATCAAATATTATTCAATTAGTTAGAACAAAGGCTCTGAAAGGCATTTTTAATGGAAGTAATATCTTCTTAAAATAAGGTCGTTTTATATAAACTGGATCATATTAGGCTAACAGATGAAGAAAACTAATAGCGATTCTTGTAATCCGCTGTTCAGACGTCGGAAATATTTCGATACAGATGTGTTTATGTAGAGTTTCTACTGCAAGGAGCAGTATTTTCCTGTAATTTGGGATACTTCTATATTGGACCTCGGGCTAATAACTACATAAATAGACGGATTTGTACGTCGGAGCTGCTACGGACTTTCGCCACGTTATCTTCACTTTGCGTTGA
Organism: Stegodyphus mimosarum; assembly: GCA_000611955.2. Lineage (NCBI taxonomy): Eukaryota > Metazoa > Arthropoda > Arachnida > Araneae > Eresidae > Stegodyphus > Stegodyphus mimosarum. The sequence continues at coordinate 258,157 of KK116486.1, forward strand.
AAATGTTGTGTAATATTGTAGACACTAAGTTCAGTAAGTTCCGATTTCGTGTGAGGAAAGTGTCGACTGGCGGAAGTAGGAATGAAGGAGAAATTAAAAGTTGTAATTAGTAATATTAAACGCAATAATTTTATTTAAAAACTTCCTATTTCAGGACTTCAGAAAAATCAGCGAAGTGGTTATTAAAATTTTTTTTTTGTAGAAATGATCGTTGAATCTATTGAGATAGTTCCTTACATAATCAGTTTTAAGGTCGCTATGGTGATTTTTGTTTATGATGTAATACGGTGCTACAGTAATGATTCGAAGGAATTTGTTCTGACTAACTTGTAACTTAATATCATTCTCTCTGGCATTCGCCCAAACAGGCAAGACATATGTGAAATTGCGGCGGATGACTGCGGTGAAAATTCGTTTCTTCCGAATCATGCTATGTTCAGAGGAGTCAGACAACAGAAAATAAAGTTTTCTCATAATACCGTGGATTTTCCCTTGGGTAGCATTGATGTGCGTTGACTAGGTGAACGATCAACTGAAGATGTACCTTCGCACTCGGAATGAACTATCCGTGCACTGCTGTTTAGGCACTCAGCTTGTGGGTATGAATTCAAGTATAAATTCTATAAAACGTGCATCGTAGACTGCCACTTCTTATTCCAGAAATGATTTTATTTCAGTTCTGTAAGCAGGATTCTTCTTGAGAGCATTTGAAAAGATTTAAATATTTGATTTCTTACTTTTCCAAAATAAAATTATTTATAACAGATTATTCGCATGAACATGTAACTATATTCTTAATTTAATTTTTTTAATGACGAATCGGATAAATTTATTTTATTGAATAACATCATAAAAACTACATATTAAATCAGAGCCACTAGCCGGCGTTTGGTGTATTTAAAACTTGCACATAACACATTTTGTGATTACGTTTGTCAATTTTGATAACTAATTGGGATACCAATATTAGCAATAAAGTTACTAAAAGCGTTTATAAATTCTCTGAAATTTGGATCTTCTGTGTGATAAAAGCAATTTTGACGATCGCAGTTTTACCGTTAAAGTTATTTAAGTCCTGTGGTTTGAATAAATTGTAATTACATAGTAGTTTCATATTCCGTATTCAACTGTAACATTTCATCGATACTAAAGCAAATTCCTTCAAGCTAATTAAATGGAAGATTTTTAATGTAAAGCAGAACTAGGTATACACAAAATACCGAAACAATAACCCTTTCTTTAGATCCAGAATACCGAAATTGTTCCTGAAATAATTTAACTATATTAAAATAGTTGTCAGATGAATAAACGGACCAGGTAGCAATCTGCAATAAAATTCTGATTCGATAATGCTTCAAAAAATTAATTCTTCATAATAACAAATACTTCATAAAAACAGAGCAAATACTTCTTAATAACACAGCAGCAAATATTGGAATGGACTTTCCATCCGGCATTGCTTATTGGTACAAATATTGGAATATCTAATTTCGAATGTTTGTCAAAATTGCTCTTATCACATAGAAAATCCACATTGCAGAGGATTTATAAACGTTATTAGGAACTTGTGAGAACGTAAATTTCTCTCTCCATGCAGTTCATCTTCATCGTAACTTTAATCGAAATCGGAGAACTAACGCGTGTGTAAATACTGAAAAACTGGTTTTTTCTCCCTTTTCGGCTGAAGACGTTTCAAGCGAGTGTGTGGGGCCTTGGCCTCACACATGTCGCTCTCCTGTGGTAATGTCGTTTGGGTTGGATGAAAAAGAAGGAGCGGAGATAGCCCAAAAAACTGCACGAAGTAGCTGAAAATGCTTGGGTGAAAATGAATTTGTCGTGCTAAAATTTAAACTGTCCTCGATCAAATTATTAATATGTGTTTCATCTCCAGAAAGTGCCGATATTTAGTCAGCAATCATCTCCTCGCCGAAATTACCATGTGCTGAATGAAAAATATGTGTGAAAGAAATAGCTGTACGCGTGAAAAACTCCATTTGCAATCTGTGTAGTATACTTGAAAGTAGTTACAGTGCACAGGGTGAACGATGTTTAAAGATTAGAAAGTTGTGTTCTTTTTCAATGTAAGGCTCCGAGATACCATTCCATGTTTAGCTTCACACGTTTTGTGTTCTAAGTTAGTGTATTATGCTATTTTTGTGTACTATATGATCTGTGTTATACATATTTAATCAAGAGAAGGCTTTTGATAAAATAAATGTGAGATTAAAAGAAAAGTTGTCTCCGCAAGTCTCATGCATGTGGGTTATTGAGTAAGTGAAACATTTTATTATTCTTAATATTAAATTCCAACGCAATGTACTAAACATAATTTCTGGCCAGCAAGTATTGGGCATATATAGTATTTTTTTATACTTGCAGTATCTAGTTTATGTAGGGACTCACACTTTTAGTAGTAGTTTATGCAGGGAGTCACACACGAGTTTAAATTATCGCGACACCACAGAACTTTATTACTAATATGGCTATCCCAATTAATTATCAAAATTGAATAAATTCGCAAAATTCTTCAATCAGAAATATTCAAAAAAGGATGTTTTTCAATTATAACCCCGTACGATAAATATAGAATAAAAAACGTACGATAAAAAAATAAAAATATAATTACTCTCGTCAGAAACTACTAAAAATCGTACAGACATTTTATTTCGCCAATGTTTATTTCTAGCGAAAACTGCTTACAAATCGTTTCGATGATCAAGTAGAATGAATCTTTTCCGTTTACTTTCTAATATGATGGCAAATGTTGTCTGTCAGTACAGCGATGTTGCTTGTTCCTTTTTTTGGCGGACCCCCATAGGCGCTTTACCGTCTGCGTATGAACGCCGGTTTCTGGATCCACGAAGTTGAACTTGTGATTCATTTTGAAATGAAAAAAACCTGTGTTTTCGAGTTCATCAGTTTTGTAAACTCTCCAACAATCGGGGTAGATGACGGAGCCTTCGTTTACATTTTCTTCGATGCATTTTAGTAGATGCTTTGCGCCTCTATTCGGAACGGCAACAAGGAGTGTATCCTTTGTATCGCAGCAAATTGCGCCAAAAATCCTGGGGATAAATACGCGGAACGTTATTTTTCCTCTTGGTGAATAAACTTTCGTCTATTTCGATGATTTGGCTTGGTCAAAGAATATGTACTGTTAAGAAGGAAAACTTCGCAGAAGCAGAAGTGGCTCCCTTCCAACGAAAAGGGAAACAACTGCGCATGCGTGGAATATCTGTTGCCAAAAAGCGCCAAAGCTCGAAGCTGAATGTAGAAGTTGGTTTGGACAGGTTCGACCGTTACGTTTAGCAAGAGTTTAAACAAAGAATAGGTTCTTTGGTTTCAAGTAGCGATATGGACAATGGAAGTTCAACAGCCAGTGAAAGTGAAACTTCACCTAATATTTCATCATTTCCGAGTTTAAATTATCGCGACAAGTCAAAGAACGATTCATCTTAACCCGTGTTCCTCAATTTCCTATACACGTCTCGGAGGGGGAAAATGTCGGCTAGATACCAAAGAACCAGCACATCACAGAGGGCAAATTCTCGCCAACAGATTCTGTCGCCAAATCATTTGGCGAATGTTCTCTTTTCTTTTTAGCCGCGTTGCAGACAAAGTGGTTTACATTACGTCTATGGAGCCTTTCCTTCTTTACATAGAGGTTCTTTGGCTTGGTCGTTCTATCTTTCTCCGTTCCTGGCCCAAAATGTCTTTGGTACAAATTTCTCTAAGATAATTATTCCAATCGACGACAGTAGCATGCGACATCAGAAGTTCTTTTTCATAAAGTTCGATGAATGTCAATTCCATCGACCGTAAAGAAATAAATCCTATGGCTGCTGTGAAGGGGAGACGGGAATTCTCGAACCAATTGTCCTTCCTTATTCTGATTTCTTTTTTACACTTGTGACATCGACACCTTACCCTATTTTCTTCGATACACAAAATCAAATTATTCAGAGTGGAACATTTTTTTTCTGAAGGGACAATTCCGCATCGTTGCAAATACGCTATAGAATCTGCTTCGTTATTTGGGAGATCAAAAAGAAGCATTGTTACAAAAAATCCAAATAAAAAAAAGATGGTCGCCACAAAATAATGAGTTACGATTTTTATCGATTACTATTATCGATGCTACGGATAGAAAATAATGAGTTACGATGTTTGTTGATTATTTACGATTTTTTTTGCTTCTCCAAAAGGGGGTATATTGGAAAAGTATCAAAAATAGTTTTTAATAAGTTCGAATTTTAATCTGTGTATTTTACTTCTCCTAATTGTGTATTTTAATTACCTGCTGATAACGTTTTAATGTGTAGCTTATAAAGGTTTAAGGATCTTAAGTTTGATTAACGTTTATTTTATTTTAAAACTTTACTATCATCTCTTATTTTCCACTTCCGGCCAGAATTAACGCGTGAATATGCTTATGCAAATTATACTTGCTAAGTTGTGGCTTTCTGCCAAGAGAGTAGTAGTAGAAGGAGAGAGAGTGAGCCATCTTGCCATGAGTCTTCACGCAAGCTTGCCATTAGTTACTGTCCGCCTTTAAGGCCAGAGGTTTTAATCCTCTTGAAAGCTAAAGACGTATTGTAGTTTTCCGCAGTTTGTATTTGTTTTCCGCAGTTCTACAGAGATAGTATTTTAAACGGCCAGTCTTAGTGTAAGTTATCTGTGTAAAATATTAAAAGTTAGCTCTTATTTAAATTTTATTTAGATAGTAGTCTTATATTCTTACGTTTAGACCACAAGTGGTTGGTCTTTGTATCCCGGAGTGCGGGAGCGTTTGTGAAACGAGGAAAAAAATAAAGGTTAATTTTAACCCTTCTCATCTTGTCGTCTTTGCTACTCCATAGGGTCAACTCACTGTCCAGTCAGAGTACATCATGTTCGCAAAACAAATCAAAAGAAATACGAGTCCTGACAAAGGTAATGTAAAATCTTAGTATTTCATAGCTCTAGATTACCGTACACCAGTGGAGCAATTTACTAAACTCTGACAAAGATCCAGTCATGCAAAAGATTTTAAAACCTAACTGTAAATTCAGTTATTGCAATTTATTATTTTTTCAGATGATTCGGATTGTTGTTAATGTTCGCGTTTTAATAAACAAAATAGTAAAGTTATAGACAAAGGAAAGAAAGAAAATTCAAGAAAATACACGTTTTCACATTTGTCATCGAATTAACAAAGTTTCGTTATTTATTGACATTTCGAATATATCGTAATCAAAGAAATAATTTCATAATCAGTAGTATTAAACAGTAGCTAAACAATCAGTCTTATTTACCTCCAAAAGACTGTAGCTTAGTAAACAACTAAATACGTTTTTCACATTGAATTAATATGAATTTCTCTTTTGCTTGTAATGCAGTTAGCAAAATTTTAAACTAATTATACTGCAAAGAGATATTCAAGCCTATGAAAACCGAAAATGCACTTTGCAATAAGAGTATTCAGATTCACTATTACAGCCACCGTATCGTGCAAAGAAGAACATTGAAGGCACATGTATTCAACATATCACGTTCGGTTAAGTCTTCTCGGGAATAAATTTGAGAATGGTTAGACGTAGGTGTTGGCGTTGTCTGGCATCTATAGGCATCTTTAATCCAGCGCACAAAATTAATTATGAATAATAACCGAATGGCGAACTCAATATGAGGAATACTAGCACCAAATGAAATGTTTGAAAATAAAATTGCAGATGCAAGCAACACTTTGATTTCGTAGGAAATAAACATTACTTAACGAAATTTCAGATGAAAATAAAACTTAAAACTTACATAGTTTTATTTCTCATAGTATAATTTATGTGTGCTCATTTTAACTCGCAATTTCAAAATGCGTTTTTGTTACTATCTGAAAAATATTTTGCTGCCAACAATGCAACAGAAAATTTGGATTTTTTTTAAATTTAGGAATTGTTTATCGATATAACCCATATAAATGTTAGATATAGGCCACATAAACGTCGTGCGTTTTGCATAATATTAATAGCGATGAAACTTTTAATTTTACCTTGCAATTAATAATAATAACAAACACATTCAGATTAAGAAATACAATAGTCTGTTTGTAAAAAATGTAGAGTATTTTTAAAATATCTTAAGACTTATGCTACTATTATATTAATGTATTTCTCTTGGGAAATGAATTTAAGAGAAATTTTAATTAAAATTAATTTTCCACTTCATTTCAAATTTCGAGTGCGTTTCTGTTTGCTAGGTTGTTAGACAACTTTTTGGGGAAGCAATAATGATAAAAATTGTGATTGCAATTTATTGTTCAAAATACTTCATACAAATTTGCAATGTATCCAAAGATCGACATGTGATATTTATTACATTTTCTAGGACCTCATAATCTCCATAAGAAATCAAAATGTATTCTTAGTTTTAAACTAATATTAGTAACCAATAACTTATATATTAATGACTGCAACAACTTATTGTTACTTATTTTGTATTTATTTACCTGTTTTTAGTAGAATTGTAATTAAATTGTTTCATTTCCTCGTGCAATGCAGAGCCTGACGACTTTTAAGAGAAAACTATATAAAAATACAGGAGCATATTAATAAATAAATATCTTGTAAATGTACTGTTTTGTTATCCAGAAAAATTGAGAAAACAGATTTTACCAGAATGTTCTTGGGATGATTAAAAAGCTTATAAAAGCCGGATTAAAACTTCTGAGCTCAGTTATTTTAAGCGAACTGTTGTTGTTTACTTAGTGCTGTTATTGATTATAGCGAAATAGCTTTGAGATCGAATTAGCTTTCTCTGTTTTGAATTGAGTCCTGTTTAACGTTTTAGTAGTTCAAAATATAACTACTGCGTGATATTGTGATATTGTACGAATATCTTTGGGGAAGTATTTCAGTATTTTACTTTATTTCTCGTGAAAAGAAAAAAATTTATTAATGTTTTAACGACTTGTGCACTCAATCCATTACTAACCCGTACGCATGCAACATTATTTTCTAATAATAACTATTCCTAGTCAAAGACGTTTACAACGGTATTTTTGTTGAATAAAATTTATTTTTTTTCTTGCACCTCTTCAGACTTCTTTTATTCTAAGAATTTTATAAAATCGTTTGATAAAATATCACTGATCACTTTTATGACAGGAATTTCTCACTTAAAATACAAAATAATATAGAATGTTTAAGTTCAGTATTTTATTTCAGAGAAAAATATGTTATGCAAAATGTACTATAAATATTACACGCATATTGTGCTCCAAAAAAAGATTCTGAACTTTAGTTTAATGCATTTCATGCTTTGACACTCACTATTTACAGAAATAAAAAATGTCAGAAAATTTTTGAGATACTTTAAATTGAAGTATTTTACATACCAATAAATTTGAATTACGTTGTGCCTTTCAGAAATAAAATTCTTTTTTCTGAATAATGCCTAATACATTACGCTCCAAGACTTTTATATTCATGTATTTATATATTCCATTCCTTATATATTTATATAAGCACAGCGTATTCATATTGCGGTGCATAAAACCTCGGATAAATGAAACCATGGATAAAAGTAAAAATTTCGCATTTTATCTAATAAAGGTATGAAAATAAAAAAAACGATGCATGAAATGTATTCATGAAAATAAAGGATGCTGAAGAAGTGTCAGATTTCAACATTTCACCCATTATTATGCAGAACGGAAAAAATGGCATGTTTAAATGGAATAGAGCTGAGCACAGTTTCGAAGGATGAGGAAGGAATAAAAATTAAACTTTGAGTTAATTTAAAATTGAATAATTGTTCAATTATTAGTCTTAACTTGCGACAGTACCCGTTGCCAGTTAAATCAGGTTGAGAGTAATGTATCTAACAACTGAGAGAACGGTACCGCTAAAATCCTTCTCTAGTAACGATGCAAAAAATACGATTCATAGTCATACATTTTCAATCTGATGCGATATGGAACCCACATAAAAAATTTCGATAGAAAAATAAACTGATTCTCTCTCAACAATATCACGCAGTTATCAGCAACAATATCACCAGTTTTTAGTGATTTTCGTCTTTCTAAATAAAAGGTCTTAAAAGCTCATGTTCCTTCCAATATTTCATCTATATTCAATTTTAGTCGGTTAAATGTGGCAACGAGTTAATCATAAATCATCAGAAATGAATAACGAAAAAAAAACACATTCTTCTTTATATATTTATAGAGAGAGATTTAATAAAACTTACAAATTTTTTATTAACAGACTTTATGATTTGAAAGCGAGCAGTAGTAATACTTTTCGAAATAAAGCATTTTTATCTCCAGCGAGCGAGACTGTTGTCACCGAAAATTAGTGTTTTCAGAGTTGTCAATTAATATCTCGGCTGATTAAAGTCGTACGAAGATAGAAGTCGAAATGGCTTGTCACGAATTTTTGGAATCCCTATGTAATAGAAACTTAATGTTTGGCAATGCTATTTTATTTTATTGTAAAACTTAATTTTTTTTTAGTAACGAACTCTACAATTTGAAAGCGAAAAGCTGCAATACTTCTCAGAATACATATTAAGCAGATTTTTATCTCCAGCATGAGAGACTGTTGCCACACGGAAAAATGTGGGTGAAAATTAACGTTCACAAAGTTTTTAATTAACGTCTCTTATTTTAGCTTTTTTTAGTCTAAAGGGGCTTTGTCCCTGAAGGACTATTGTTTTCGTTTTGCGATTTAGCGTTGAATCACTATAAACTGCTGTATCACTTTTCATATTCTTGCCACCAAAGGTTATCGCCTTGTATTATATTTAAAGAAATAATATAATGAAGAATCTGCATAAATGTATGCATATTTCTCCAAATGTGTTAAAACAACGGTACCTAGATCCATCCAATTCTGAATAACGTACTTTTCCACCCGAATATGAGCATCTGGAAGCCCAAATTTGGAATTTGTTTTATTATCTATTTCATATTTTACAAACCTTAAACGAATTTTTGATGAACAAACTCAAAGATTTAAAAGCGAGCAATGGCAACATTCTGCGGGAAAAAAAACCTTTTTATCTCCAGCGCGTGGAACTGTGTATCGGAAATTCTAAAGAGGGACTCATTTTAAATTATTCTGCGATATTGATGTGGAACTGAATTTTATGATTTAAGTGCGAAGAACATGATATTTAAGAAATAAAGCTAACACAAAAAACGTTAAAAAAACGTCCCTTTGGACGTAATTTAATATCTAAACCCTTTCAGATTTTTTTATATTTTTTATTTATTTATTTGAAAAAAGGGAATGTCGACCTCTTGCAGGACCGAGAAAAGAATGGTAGAAAGTTTGGTGACTGAGTGCTAGTGGCTAAGTTAATCGCGAGCAAACACACAAACAGACGTTAGATAAAATGCTTTATTTCGAAAAACAGATAAAACAGATAAAATGCTTTATTTCGAAAAGCAGATAAAACAGATAAAATGCTTTATTTCGAAAAGTATTACTACTGCTCGCTTTCAAATCCTAGAGTCTGTTCAAAAATTTGTAAATTTTACGAAATCTATATATATATAAAGGCGAATGTCTATCTGTGTGTTTGTTTTCGTTATTGATTTCTGATCAATTATGATCAATTTTTTGCCACATGTTAATCGACTAAAATTGAATATAGGTCAAATATTGGAAGAAACTTGAGCTTTTACGACCATTTGATTAGAAAGACGAAAATCAATAAAAACGGCGTGCCATTGTTGCTGATATAATGAGAGAGAATGAGTTTATTTTTCTATTGAAATTTTTATGTGTGTTCTATATCGCATCAGATGGAAAAATGTATGACTATGAATCATATTTTTTGCATCGTTATTAGAGAAGGATTGCATCGGTATCGTTGTCTCTCTTGTTAGATACATTACTCTTAACCTGACTTAACTGGCAACGGGTACTTTCGCTAGTTAAGACTAATGATTGAACAGATATGCAATATTTTGACTAAAAGTTTGATTTTTATTTCTTTCTCATCGGTTGAAACTTTATTGAGCCCTATTCCATTTAAAGATAAAATTTTTTTCCGTTCTGCGTAATAATTGGTAAAATGTTGAAATCTCTCATTTCTTAAGCATGTTTATTTTCTTGAACACATTTCATGCATCATTTTCTTATTTTCATACTTTTATGACGTAAAACACGCAATTTTTACTTTTATCCATGTTTTCATTTATACGAGGTTTTATATAAGCTCAATATGGACACACTGCGCCTATATAAATAAAGAAGGAATGGAATATATATGAATATAAAAGTCTTGGAACGTAATATATGCACATGCATGCAACACTCAGAATAATTTTCTATTTTTCAAATGCACAATATTGTTCACATTTATTGGTATGTGAAATACTTCAATTTAAAGTATATCAAAAAATTGTCTGACATTTTTTATTTCCGTAAATAGTATCAAAGCATGAAATGTATTAAGCGAAAGCTTAAAATCATGTTTTTTTAAACACAATATGCATATAATATTTAGGGTACATGTTTATATATATAAATGGTGGGTATATATTTAGGATAGGATTAGGTTCTGGATGTTTTGACGCTCTTGTATTTTATTGCAGTATCCCACGCTCTGAATTGCACTTCTTTTGCAGCTTCAAACATCTTTTTCTTCAATTTTCAATTTTTGATTCACGCTTATGTCTATATCAACAAATATAGTCAATACGGATAACCAATAGTATAGTAAGCAATTTAACAAATTAGTTAATGGGAACGATTGGTATAATAGTGTGCATATTCTAGTGAATTTCTGAATGCAGTAATAGAATTATTTTACTACCTCTCAAAAATTGGGATTATATCAACGAGATTTAGCATCTTCGTAAAATTAACAATTGGTGAATTACCATGAACGATAATAATACTCTGTAAGCAGATTTTTCCATAGTCATGGCCAATTCAAATAATGGCAGGACAAATGGTAATTAGACCATTGCAAGTAAAGGCGTGTTCGCACGTAAAGACATGTGAAGAGATGTTATTTGTATCACGTATTAAAGATAACAAGCTTTTGCTTGTTAAAGTGTAAAAACAGAAAAAAACTCTAGAAACCTGAAATCTAACGGCAACTAAAAGGTAATCACTTGCAATTGTTATACAGAATATGAAAGGGGGGGAAGTATATAATTTTTTAAAACTATTATTCAAGATTTGCTTCATATTTTAATCAAAAATATATCTTAATTAACGAAATTCAAAAGTTACTTTCTTGAACTGAATTTGCTATTTTAAAAATACGTAATTTTTTCAGCAGTATATTTTGAAGGAAATGTTTACTACTGAGAAAAAAACTCTAGAACTGTTGGGAAGTATAATCTCGATTTCCTTGTAATAATCTTTAATAAAACAATACTTTTCCCTGCTAGAAATATTTGAGATAAAAAGAAGAAAAAAAAATCAAAATTAGAAAAAAGTGATTTAAATAAAAAATTGCTTATAATTGTATGTGTCAAAATTTCCTCTCATTTAGGTAAAGTGTTTAATAAATTTTGACATGAGGCATGAGAAAATAAAAGAGTGATTAAACTGTATAACATTTAATTCATTTAATGGAGAAATAATCGGTTCAGAATCGCTAAATATTAGTAAGACTACACAGTGTCAGAATATTTAGTCTGGATTATGTTTTGTAGTGCGTTTTTCACACACGCTATAAAACTAGTACATCCATTCACTTACTCAGCATTTATTGTTGTTTGTACGTCCAGCTACGTTTTGAGCTCGAATGATATTTTCTAAGATAGCGGATTTTTTCCCTTCTGTCATCAAATACACAGTATCTATAATAAAAATCTTTTAGTATAGTTACTAAACTTAACTGATTTAACTTCATTTTCTTTGCTATTACATCATGTAAAATTTAACAAAATATTTAACAATCTTTTTCGAATATCGTATCCTTAGAATTCTCGCTTCCTTCCCTTTCTTTAAATGACTTTTGTGCAGTCAAAAGTAATGTTAAGGTTTTAAAAAGTGTTGGTTTAAACAAACACTCTTCAGGCTCTTTCTTAGAGCTTGTTCATTCTACAATATCTCCCTATTGTTCTTGGGAAAACTAATGCTTCTCCAGATATACTTATCACCAAAGCCAAGAAACATTGACCTCGATAGAATATGCTACCCTTATTTCGGTTTTAGCAATATAGTTTAGATTTATTTCATCAGATACATAAAATATGAAAGTAAAAGCATTTCATTGTTGAAAATATGTACCAAGCGGGGTATAAAATAACTCCCCTAATTCCACATTCTTATTTGTCTATAGACCTTTTTTTAATTTTAAGAATGATTAATTTTTTTTTTTTTGTTTTTTCTCCTAGGGATACACAGATGAGCCTCTGACCAAAATATTAACTAACATAGAGGAGGGTGAAATCGTTAAACTAGATAGGTAAGTGCCATTTGATTTGTATCATGAATTAAAAGTATATAAAACGTTATTTAAGTTTTAAATATAATATTTTACTCGCTAGGATATATTTTTCTATTTAGCTTCGAGTAGTTTTTAAAATAAAACTACTAACATACAAATTCATTTATAAAGTTTTTAAAGAATTCAAGTATATGTAAAATATTCCTGTTTCGTGTTATCACTTTATTTTTTCATAATTCGTGTTTTGGTATTTTTACAAGACATTGGAAAGCAAAAAAGCTTATTTAACTTGCTTATGCAGTTATTATTTCTTGTGATGCAAACACGTGTTATATATCATCTGATAGCGAAAATATATGTTTGCTATATCAGACATTTAAAGTACATGTCGTTTGTAAAGCAATGCATTTTAAACATGTAGACAATTCTGGACCAAACTGTTCTAAAATTTCCCGTGGAGTAATGCTAAATGGTAGTGGTGAAGAATTGTCTCCTACCTCACTTTAGTTCTGGCGCTACTGTAGAGTCCTTTTTCAGAATCTTTCGAAGCGAGGAAACCGAAGAAACGCGCATGCTCTCTCCGGGATTCGAACCACAAAACTCCGCTTTTGCCATTCGGATGTGCTTTCAATTACTCACGGAGGCACGCGTTCATGGTTTAATTGCGAATCTTCTTTATATATCATTGACTCAAATATCGGAAACTTAAAGAACTTAAATATATTTCGATTTTTGTACTATTAATTAACCGTATTTAAAAATTTCGGCAAAATTTGCAAGACCCTTATATAAAACTATATGCCTATACCACTTTATATTTCCTAACATCGAATGTATGACTTATTCAGACTTTGCTAGATATAATAAATTCTTCCTAAACAATCTAGAATGCTGCAAGATTAATTCTATTTCAGGTGGTTGCTGAAAGTAAACCCGAATTCCAAAGCTGATCTCAAAAACGCCGAGGAAGGAAGGAAGTCTTTGCCTCTTAATGTAGTCAACAATTATTTCTCCCTCGGAGTAGATGCTAGAATTGCTCTGGAATTCCACGAAGCTAGAGGTAAAAATGGTGACAATCAAGGACATCAAATATCTAGCATATAATTTATAAACAGACAGTATTATTTATCATGAAGTACATATTACCTACAGATTTTATCAACATTTACCATTATTTAGTATATAGGGTGAGTCAGAAACATACTTTGCATGTTGGTTTATTAAAAATGCACTGTGCATTTTTAATAGTGCAGACAGAAAATTTTAATGAGTTTATTAGTACAGACAGAAAATTTGTGAATGATATACTAAACTTCAAACTTTGTTTCCTAAATTCAAATAGAAAATTCAAATAGAACTCTAGCTTATAAAATTATCGAAGTTGACTCTGAAAATATAACAGCAGTTTTCCAAGCGGCGTGTGAGATTGCACTAACACTAAAGGGATTTATTTCAATGCAGTATTACCGCCTGCGACTGCTGAAATATGAGGCTGCTTACAATAGGAAGCATACATTAAAAAACCCTCCTAAAAGGAGCAGCGCCCATAATAACATAGGAAAATATTGTGGGAGAAGTTCGAGGTAATAAAGAAAGTCTGGTTGGCATTGTTAGCCCAGAACGGCTTTTAATTTCGTTTTGGCATTTTGCGTTGATTCACTATAAGCGACGAATCACATTTTAAGTTGTTGCCACCAGATATAAGAAGATAAAGAATCTGCAACAGTAATGAATAATAATGAAGAATACATAAATGCATGTATGTATCTCGCATTGTGATAAAACAATGGTAGCTAGAGTCATCAAATTTTGAATAACATAATCCACCCGAATATGGGCATCTAGAAGCCAGATTTAGAATTTGGAATTTTTTTATTATCTATTTCATATTTTGTAAAACATTTATGAATTTTCGATTAAGAAACTCAACTATTTCAAAGCGAGCAACGGTAACACTGCAAGAAAAAAAAAGTTTTTTCTCCAGGGCGCGAGACTGCGTATCGGAAATTCGAAAGATATGCTCTTTCAAATATTTTGTGGTACTGCTGTTGAATTGAATTTTATGATTTAAGTGCCAAGAACATGATATTTAATAAATAAAGGTAGCACACAAAACGTTTAAAACGTTTGGGCGTAATATAAAATCTGTAAGCTTTCAGACTTTTTTTTTACTTTTTGTGTATTATTCTTGAACTTGAAAATGTGGTTTCTAATAGAATAATTTTATCCCTCTAGTCATAACACGCTTATCATACAATGCGATTAAACATGTACCCATATTTTCTTGTCCACTTTTTATACCGTATTATTATCGTTGCTTTTCTATTAATTCCATTTATTATTATTTTTATACATTTTGTTTTATGCATTTTTATTGAGGTTTTATAATTATTATTCTCTCTCTCTCTCTTTTTTTTAGAAATCATGCCACAGATCGTAGCATGTTCAAAATTATATGCACATATCCAAGTGTTTAATATTATTGCTAATTTTCCACCAAAGGGCTATTCTATTTAAGGGTAATTCCTTAAATACATTGTATTCTATTTTTGGCAAATTAATTCAACTTACAACTTACAGCTGCACTTTTTCCTAGAGCTAAGTGCTTAAGAAACCACATGAATGGTAGATTATAAATGTATTTAATACCATATTAATTTTTTAATGTGACAATACGTAATTGTTTTATAGATTTCTGTAGTTTCTCTTATATTCAAAGAAAATAGAAATGGAAATATACTGTTGCACAGTACGGTATTGTTAATGTTTATTTGAATATTAAGTCCAGATATGCAGGTAGCAGTTAATAATTTATTAGTAAAACAGGCGCTATAAATAGTACAATAATAGCTACGGAGACCGCTGATATTTAGAAATTCCTCCTTAACACATAAAAAAAAAGTTTTCCAGTTGACTCTCAGGGTAGACTCAGCACATTCGCAATTCGCAACTGTTTCAAAACTGAACACCCTAGCTCTTCAACTCGAATTTATATTCTGTAGCAGGGACTCTTGAAATTTTTGGAAGAATCGGTCGCAATGCTTCGAAAATGTGCTTTCGCAATCTTCCCAAAATCGCCAAATTGGCAAAAAATCGTCAAATGCCGCCAGTTTGGCCACATCATCAAGGACCCTCATGAACAAAACTGCCTATGAATCTAAAAACCGTTGCTCTCAGAATTAAATGAATCCGTGCAACGAATGAGCATTTAAATGCAAGACATATAGCTACTAATTACATTAAACAAAAAATAAACCATAAACTTACCATTCCAAAAGCAATAAATAAATAAAATGAGTTAATTAAACTGTGCAAAAAAACAAGAAAAAGGATAAAAATATTTATAAAAATATACAACAGACCTATGTAATTAAGACAGATATCTAAATTTTATCTTAAATGTGTACAAAATGAAAGACTACTTTACTGATGTTGATATTTATAACAATTTTATATTCTAATTAAATGCCCAATGAATTTCCTATTCATTTGATTACATAATGTTCTAAAATGTATTATCTCTGACGTTACGTAAATGTGTTTTTAATTAATTAATTAAAGTCATTACATTAAAAACAGCTGAATTTAATTGCAAATTACTAGATAAATTAAGTTTGATCAATAGATGCTAATCATTAAGCAAATATTCAGTAATCAGTATTCCAAATCTCAGCATTATTAATTAATTATTTTAGTAAAATTATTATTTAAGGCTACTAATTTTCTTAGTTTGTCTAAATCAATTTACGAAATCTTAGAATTCAAACCATAACTGAGCGTATAGTTCTTGAATATGTAAAATGAGCGAGAAGAGTTCAAGCTAAGTGTGTAAAGCATAACCTGAGATGGATGCCAGTAAATTTTCAAAATCAGTTGCACTTATTAAATGCACAAATCATAATTTATTAAACTTTAATGAGTAGAAATGCATTTGGTGTTGGATATCGAAAACTCTAACTGCTACTGATACTATAAAAAAAGTCCCTGGTTACGACATTATTAGTGAATTGCCCATCAGTGGGTATATTCACAGTCAGGTAAACTTTACTTAGCTTTTGGACAGCTCCACAGTTCTGTAAGACTGGATGAATTTTACGTTGTACAATCGATTCAAAGCTTAAATAAAAAAGTAAATAAGTAAAACACGTTACCTTTCCAGTCTTACTTTCCAACAGATATCGGATAGACAACGCAATGTTAAGTAAGGGCCAGTGACGGAAATTTTCACTAACGCTGTTATCCAAACAGGAAGTCTTGTCTTAAGCCCAACATCAGAAGGTTCGTCAGAACAATTACTGCAGCTGGTAAGAAGATTAATAAAATAATACCTAAAACTTTAGTGCTCGACCAACTAGCGGCCGAGCAATAAAGTTACTGAACACTGGTAGTTTGTTTGAGGTTCGAGTCCGGTGAACGGATTGGCTTCATGGGCGTTTTAATGTTTCTCCCAATGTGTAAGGTGGATACTAACCAGTTTCCCATAAAACTAATTGCTGTCTAATGACGGAGAACGTAATAAAATAATAAAAAAAAAATTATCAACTGGATCAATTTCTCAAAATTGATTTTTGAAAAGTACTGAAAAATCCATTGGAAGAATATTGATTAATTACAGCTGTTAGTTGAAGCAATCATGGAAAACAGTTGGTCCGATGGTTTGCAAGATCGGTAGGCATCATTTCCGAAAACTGCCACTTATTTCGTGTCTCTATTTTTTGGCACTCCTCATATTTGGTTAAATACACAGCCTGCCAAATATTGCAACCCTCGAGCTTGACAAGTACAGCTACAGGTTGAAGCAAGATTGGCACTTCTTGCTAAGTGCTAAGCTTCCTTATAGGATGGAATTCCAAAAAAGAATAACTCCGGGGAACTATTAAGTGTCTCCCCGTGTAATTTTATATATAAGTATTTAATTGTTATTACTATTGCTATTATTATTTGATTTATTTGATGAGTAAGGAACAAATGTTTCATAATATTATTAAATAACAATCAGAATTTAATAGAACGAAACATGAATTTACAATTAATAAGACTGAGCTAATGACAAGTCCTACAAAAGTAATTTCAAAACCATCAATTGAGGAAAATCCTTAGTTAATTTGTGTTTAAGTAAAATTTAATCAAGTAAACTTAATTGAATAATAAATTGAATTTATGAATTATTTTATCAATTACCGAAATTATTATTATTACTAATATTAAAATTATTTGATTATGATTAAGAATTAAAAAATTAATTATGAAAATTACATTTTTACTTTAAATTAAAGCCACTTTAAGTTATATTCAGATTGATATAACACTGAGAAGTAAATGTTGTATTTGCACAGAAAGAAAAGAATACTAAAATTCAAACTAATTGTTAACTGAACAAATTTAGTCGTTTTTACATCATTTTCGTAATTTAAATATATTTTATTTATTTTTAAAAATATCTTGCAGCACATAAAACATTGTTAATTTTTCTTTGTGTTTACTGTAATGAAAGTAATTTAAAGGAGTTACAAATTATATAAAATTTTTAAGCTCGTTAAAGCTGCATATTTATTTTCTTTGAAAATTAAGATTCAAAGTTTGATTGTAGTATTATTTCTTGTCATTAGAGGCTCAGCCAAGCAAATTCAACAGCAGATTTAGGAACAAAATGTTTTATGGTCAAGCTGGTGGAAAGGATTTAATCCAGAGGAAATGGAAAGATCTCTGCAACTATGTTACATTAGAAGTAAGATTATAACAAATTTCAAGAATTAATAAGCATTTTTACTCATGATGAGTTAAAGTCTAATATATACCATTATTTGCATAAACATGAAGCAGAAAAGATATAAAAGCAAAAAGAACATATCTTCTATTTAATTTTTACATTTTTAGAGCGCTTTATTGAAAAATATTATAGAAAATAATCTAATTTACATGCAGGCTAGGAACGCCTTCGTAACCTATTCGAAGTTCAGTTAAAATCCAATATTCTTTTCATAGATCGTATGTTCTCAGAGGTTTATATAAGGTTTTATATTTCAAACTATGTTTTTAATCTCAAATTGTTTTACTTTCTAGATAAAATAATACTGTAATGTCTATTTTCCTTTTTAGGGAAACATAATTTATTTATGATTTTCTCTTCACAATACAGATTCTTATCGTTAAGAATTTACTGCGATTAGCAGTATCTAATTTAACTTTTATGTTCAACTGATATGTGTCAAATGAAGTCAAAGCAAATGAGTTGCAACTGTCATCATGGGGAAAAACGTGTCTTAAAATTGGAAGTTTAAAATGCCTTATTTGTAAAAAAAAAATTAAATTAAAAGATATTCGTGTAATATCAAGTTGAATAAGTTTTCCAAATTTAGTGATATGGAAAAAATATTAGTCTTTAGATACTAATTTTAAATAAATGAAAAATTCTTGTTTCTCGCAGAACATTATCAGTCTTATGAAATTGGAAATTACCTAAACAGCCTCAAAATTAGAAAATATTTTCGTTAAAGACCATTTGTAATTAATCAATATTACCTCAATTTTAGAACATGAAATAACATATAATGGAAGAGGTAAAACTTTCGTGCCATTTATATACGAAGATCTAAATTACGGGAGGCAAAATTATTTATTTCCGGAGTACCTAGGCATATCTGTTAGGACTTCTTTATCATAAAATCGAATTCGAGAATAAAAGGGTTGTCACCTAACAATGCAGGTTATTGTCCCATATCTTACCGAGGCACATAAATTGGAAGACTTGTTAGGTATTTATGAACAATTAGGGGCTAAAGTCCCAAAATATCTATGCGCAAAAGCCAATATTGCACATCCTGTCATGAATTGAGCAATAAAAGGACGTTAACCTCAGGCTTCGTAGGTTTGAACTCATATGATGGTCTTTGTAAAAAAATGTTTTATTTTTACTTCTGATAGATTAATGTATAAATACCATACCATGAGATGCATTTTAAAAAAAAAATTTTTTTTAAGTTTAGTTTTATTTTATTGTTTGATTTCTATATAGAACATTTTTCAAATATTGTGAAAGTATGTTGCTGTCTTTAGTCTAAAAATAAAAAAGTAGAAATTTTTTTAACTATTTTTTATTTTTAGTTTAACTATTTTGCTTCTTAAAACATACTTAAAAGTAAAATATTTCCTTACAATATTCAGCTCTTAGTGATAAAATAAGATCCACTTACATTTTTTTAACACATCAAGAGATATATTCTTAACATTTATTAAAATTCGCTTTGATTTTTTCTATCTTACTGTTTTACACTAAATAAGAGATGTAATTTAAACGAATAATGGTGCTCGGAATATTTGAAAAAATGCGTTTAAAATAATGTTACGTGCGTACGGGTTCGTTATATATTGAATGCACAAGTCGTTAAAAAGTTAACAAAAATTTATTCTTTCCACAAGAAATAAATTTAAAATGCAGAAATATTTCTTCACAGATCTTCGCACAATATCACAATATCTCAAACGTTTAGCAAAAACTCAGTTCAAAACAGATAAAATAATTCTATCTCACAGCGAAATCGCTACAATGAATACAGCATTAAGTAAACAAACAGCAGTTCGCTTTTTACAGCTACAAGTATAACAGCAACAACAACAACAACTAACTGAGATGAGCTGTTTCACCTCGGCTTTTATAAGCTTTTTAATTATCAGTAGAACAATCACGATTTTTCTAGATTTTTCTGGATGGCAACAGTAATTACGAGATATTTATTTATTAAGCATTAAATGCACGCGCTCTTTTATTTTTATTGTTATTTTTTTTTCGACGTAGCTTTCTCTTCAAAAATCGTCTGCGTTGCTAAGGCAACATGAAGCAAATATAATTACAATTCTAAATAAATAGCCAAATAAATGTGAAATTCGTAACATTGCCACCTTCCCAAGGACTGCACGTCCCGGGCAGTACAATCCTTGGACAGGAAGCCAAACTTACAACTAAGGCCTCAAAGCTATAATAAACATTACTCTATAATAACAAAATAAACAATAATTCCAACAAGTTACTTTCAGCGAATTAAATTCTATCCAACGCTAAATACAATTCAAATACTATCAAATACTAAGTACAAATACTA
>KK116487.1:0-17039 GCA_000611955.2 Stegodyphus mimosarum
CCATTGTTCTATTGCGTCATGGCGGCATCCTTTGACCGCACGAGTACGGTGGGCTACTACTCAGGTGTAAATAATTCATCTTTGCAGAAATGAAAGCAAAGACATTGGGCATACGGCGTACGTATTGTAAAATTTAAAGGGAATAAAAAATGATAAGCCTCTTGCTTCTATTGAATTTAACGAAATGCTTAAAAGGATATACAGCCATACAAACATTTACATAGTAAAAAAAAGTCTAAAATTATATTTGGGTCTAAGGATCGTATTAAATTTCTGATATTTTTGTATATTTAGAATGCAATAAAACTTCATTATAATGAGCACTAGGAGACCGATGAATTTTAGCATCATTACTCACAACAGGTGTCATGAATTAATATGCAAAGTAATTATGTAAATTTATATCATTATGATACTTTGCTTTTTACAACGCGTTGAAAAAATTGAGTTCATTTGACGTTTTATTGATTGTGTATTGCGCTGCACTAAGCAAAACTAGCAAGGAAACTTTTAATAATTTTTATATTTGAATCTTTCTTGCAAAAGTTTTCAGTACGCTTACTAATTTTAACAAAGCTGATATTTAATTAATGCATTATGAAAAGGAATTCTTACCCTGCCAGCTTAAAAAAAGAGGGTGTTTCGTATGCATTTCTTTTATATAAAATTATTTACAATCATTTATTCTTAAATTAATTCCAATCCGTAAACTTTAGTTTTGTTTAAGTCTCGAATTCACGTTGGCGTTATAGTTCGTGCTTTCCGTTTACTTACGTATAAGTCTGTGAAGGTTGCCTGATACAAAGTATTAGTCATATTCTTCTTGTATTAGGAAGCCCCCGTATTTCAACATTTCTTATATCCCATGCTCTAAAATGTGTATTTATATTCCATTGTTTATTATTATGAACCAGAAAAAGTAATTTGTAAGTTTATTGTTGTGTCCAAGGCTCTAAGTACGTTTTCCTTTGTTTGAAATCAAGACAATCTTACTATTACTTTTATTTATTCATTTTTTGAGGAGACAGGAGGTTCTTCCCTTCTCTCACTACACAAAAGAGAGTAGAGTCGATTGCAATCTGTTTTACAGACGGCGAATCGATGAGACTTAAGGAAATATTGTTACCTTATCAATGATATCCATGTGATTTAATAATTCAAATTATTTTTAAAGTTATTTATAATTTCAAGAATAATTTCATTTTATATGATAGAAACTGCTTAACGAGTATGTCCAGGTCATACACTCACGTTTGTGAAAATTGCAACACCAAGAAGGAATCGTCATAATTGAATGCAATTTAATACACAGTTGAGTGGTAGTGGTACAAATAAATGATTAAATGTTCAAAGCAAACAAACAAGAACAAGAGATCAGAATCAGTATTTTGTGTGGCCACCACGCGCCGCAATAAGTGCTGCTACACTACGTGGCATGGAGTCAAACAAAGTTTGAATGTCTGACTGAGGAAGAGCATTCCATATCGTTTGTACGCGTACCCAAAGTTCGTCTGCAGACGCAACAGGACGAGGATCACGAGCAAGACGCCGACCAATGACATCCCACACATGTTCAATTGGCGACATATCCGGGGAACACGCAGGCCAAGGAAGAAGCTGTACCTGCTGCGCTGCAAAGAAGGATTTAACAATCCGAGCAGTATGAGGGCGGGCATTGTCCTGTTGAAATACAGCGCCTGGCAAGCTTTGAAGGAAGGGAACAGCTTCGGGCTGTAGAACTTCACGGATATACCGGTTGCTGTTCAGATTGCCCACAATTCGTAGCAATTGAGATCGTCTATGATATGCTATGGCGCCCCAGACCATAACTCCGGGTGTTCGTCCACTGTGGCGTTCGATAATGCACTCCGGAAGGTGGCGTTCACCGGCATAGCGTCTGACACGAATGCGGCCATCATGGTACCACAAATTAAAGCGGGATTCGTCAGAAAACACGACATGCTGCCAATCAGCACGCCAGTCTCTATGCTGATTGGCCCATTGTAGCCGCAGGCGGCGATGGTCGTGCGTTAGGGGGATCCTGTATAAAGGAGTCCGTGCGCGCAGTCCACACTGCAGCAGACGTCTACGAATTGATGAAGCACACAATGAAACACCTGTAGCTATTGACCACAGTGCTGCCAATTGTCTAGAGGAAGCTGTACGGTCCGTCCGCGCCATGCGGACCAGGTGTCTATCATCGCGAGCTGACGTCACATTTCGGGGTCCACTCCCGGATTTCCGAGTTGTCCGACACTCGTCCGTCCACTGCTTCCAAACGCGCATCACTGTGCTGCTGTTACGCTGCACACGAGAGGCTACTGCACGATACGACAATCCAGCTTCACGAAGGCCGATGATTCTCCCTCGTTCAAACTCTGTAAGTTGTTCAAATCTCGCTCTCTTTCGTCGACGAGGCATAAGTACAGATTGAGTTAACGTTTACCACTAGCAGATAACCACCGATAACCATACACGCCTCGCTACAGCCGTCTATTTATTCGGATCCATCAGCCGTTCAGAGGGTGCTGCTCAGCATACGCATGCGCTACGGATTTGCAATTCTAATCATTTGCATATCATGCGCTACTTTGCATTTCCTGAAAATTTCAGCTCACTCGCGTAAGTCCTTCATGGTGTTGCAATTTTCACAAACGTGAGTGTAGTTGATGTTATGGAGTATTTTGTTTTAAAGCTAAGAGAGTTACTTTTGATTAATTCTCCTCGCCCTCCCCCCCAAAAAAAAAGGCAAGTGCACTCTATGACATAGATATCAAATTTTAACTTCCGTAATAAAATTGTGCTGCTATATCGATGATTACTGGTGATTTCATGATTAAATAATTCAAATTATTTTTGAAACAGTTATTACATTATTTCGAGGGTAATTTCGCTTTGAAAGAAACAGGACAACAGATGCGATTAATACGTTATTGTGGACTACACGCGAAATGACTTTACTTATTTATAACTTTATAATAAGTAAATTAAAAAAATTATTATAAGGAAATGCAGTTGATTTTATCTGAGTATTGCAACTGAATTATATCTGAATTCGTTGCAATTCGTCTTAGCAGTAACAATAATAATAATAATAATAAAAGTTAACTTATAAAATATTGCTAAAAAAATCTGAAAGCTTTCAGATTTTACATTACTCCCAAATGCTCTTTTTGTTTTAACGTTTTGTGTGTTACCTTTATTTATTAAATATTGTGTTCTTTGCATTTAAACCATAAAATTCAGTTCAACAGCAATATCGCAGAATAATTTTAAAATGAGCGTATCTTTATAATTTTCGATACACAGTCCCCCTTCCTGGAGATGATTTTTAGTCCAAAGGGATTTAGTCCCAAAGGACTATTACTTTCGTTTTGGCATTTTGCGTCGGAAACAAAAACGCGTTGAATCACTTTTCAATTTAGTGCTTATGTTTTTTTGTCAGTTAATGGAATTGTATTGCGTTGGCTACTGGAATTTTTGGAATTGTATTATGTTGGTTATTGGAATTGTATTATGTTGGTTATTGGAATTGTACTGGGTTGATTATTGGAATTGTATTAGGTTTAGTTTAATGTTTGTTTCATTCGGCAAATTATCATATCAATATGTAAAATCCCTTTGGAGGTAATCTAAAATCTGAATCCTTTCAGATTTTTATTTATTTATTTATTTATTTATTTATTTTTGTACAGTATTGCCATTTTCTGGCTTTGAAATCGTTGAATTTCTTAATCAAAAATTCTTTTATGTCTGACAAAATATGAAATAGATAATAAAACAAATTCCAACTTCCAAATTAGGCTTCCAGTTGCCCATATTCGGCGGAGGATTACGTTATTCAAAATTGGATGACTCTAGGTACCATTATTTTATCACAGTCCGGGAAACATACATATATTTATGCAGATTCTTCATTATTTAATTTCTTTAAGTATAATACACGGCTGTAATATTTGGTGGCAACAGTTTGAAAAGTAAACCGACATTTATAGTGAACCAACGCAAAATGCCAAAACGAAATTAATAGTCCTTCAGGTCAAATTGCCCCTTTGTACTTATAATAATAATAATATAGTAGTAATAATAGTATAATAACAATAATATAGTACTATTACTACTACTACTACTAATAATAATATAGTAATAATAATAATTAATAATAATAATAATAATCAGAAAAGTTTCAGAATTTAACGGTGCCCCAAAGGGTTTGTTAAGGTATTTTACGTTCTCGCTGACCACGCAGTCTACAAGTGTACTGTTACACTCACTTGTACTAACCCATTTTGTTTGTTTGTTTGTCTTTTTAGCTTTATTATTAAGCATAAATTTCTTCGCACCTACGCGAAATGCAATTCAATAGCAAAATGACCAAAAATTTTAAAAGCAGCATAACAGTATACTTTTAGACTTCCCAATGCAGCGATAAGTGTCGGTATACATTTTTCTTTTCAGTCTTTTCTAAGTTCAACTTTTCAATGTTCAGTTTTCTTACTAAGATGACTTTACAAAACTTTTTTTTTTTGTGTTTTTATTATTAACGTTTTGTGTGTTCACTTTATTTATCAAATATCACGTTTTTGGCTCTTAAGACGGGTAAAATTCGATTCAACAGCAAAATCACAAAATCTTTAAAAGCAGCATATCTTTAGAATTTCCGATGGACAGTCTTATGCGCTGGAGATAATAATATTTTATTCCGTGCAGTGTTGCCATTCCTAGCTTTGAAAATCACTGAGTTCGTTAATAAAAAATTCATTAAAGTTTAACAAAATATGAAATAGGTAATAAAATAAATTCGAAATTGAAAATTTGGGTTTCCAGATGGCCCCTTTTCGGGAGGAGGACTACGTTATTAAAAATTTGAATGATCTAAGTAGAGTTGTTTTTTCAAAGTGCGAGAAACATGCATACATTCATGCAGATTCTTCATTATTTAATTTATTTAAATATAATGTAGGGTGATAACATCGGTGGTAACAATTTGGAAAGTTATACGCCGTTTATTATGATTCGACGCAAAATGCCGTTTCGAGCTAATAAAGTTATCAGAATCAGGCAGCGTAAAACTTGAAATTTGATAGATGGCAAGCTGAGGAGCATGACATCATTAACAATAAATAAAATGAATTGGCATATTTTGTGCATTCCAAGATAATAGTATATGCTAATTGTCAAAGGCATAACAAAATTAACCATATGCCACTTCTTTAAAAATGAGAGATAATCTTTCTACGCCAAAAAATATACATTTTTAATTGCAAAGAATTTCATAAAGAGAAGTTTACGAAAGCAAATTTTTCTCGTTGAATGCGTGCCATTAAAATTAACGAAATATGAACTTGATACGCAAAACAGCAGGCATTAAATATTCACTAACAAAAATCAGTTCAATAAACCACTGATAGTGATTAGCGAATTTTATGTAAAATATATTTTGGATGTATTTGTGTGAAACTTAATTTTCTAACTTCCTTCAATAAAATATATCTTGTATAGTAATTAAGTTTGTCTGCATTTCAGCAAAATTTCACTGATATGTTAAGTTAGATCGAAATATATTATATATTCATTTAAAAGTAACAAATTAGCTGAAAATAAGTGAGTTCAAATCAGTGCGTAAGTGTCTATACATATTATCAAAAAATTTTCTTGGATATAATCTATAACCTAGCTTCCATCTGATCATTTCTAACCTTGATCAAACTCAAAATGTATGAAGAAAATTTATCCTGTGTTAAAATTTCTTTTGTAAATGTAATATTTTGATAGTAGATCTGCTTGAAACGTAAAAGAGCTGGACAATTTGTAAACCTAAACAAGAATCTGAGCATTTTATGACATAATGATGAGGCAAAAGTTCTACGCCATAGTGTTATTATTATAAAACTAAACTCGGCGGCACAAACAGCCCATAGAGAGTCATGGCCGGCAGTGTCCTGTTATCTGCTTTCTGGACCGTGGTCTCCGGGGTGCTAGTGCATTTTTGCCTGGACAAGTGGTCAGCTTGTCGCAGGACCCTCGGTGTTTAGTCCCCAAGCGAACTTGGCACTCATTTTATCGACCCCCTTAAGGGATGAAAGGCTGAGTCAGTCAACCTTGCTTAGCCCGGATCGAACCCCGGACCTGTACTGCTGCTGTGCGACGCACTAAGTGTTATTATTATATTTAGATAAAATAATTAAACTGTAACTAACTATACAAATATAGGTATAAATAAAAGAAATACGCACTTTCGATGACAAACACATTTCTCGTGTTTCACATACTATCTGAACAAAAGACATGTATATGAGTATGTATATAAGTAGTATATGGGTATGTATATGTAATACGTATGTATATGAGTACAAAGTCTTGGATCACACTATGTATCATATTTAAAACTGATTTAAGATGATTTGTCAGTTTAACGACAGTTTAACGATATCTATCTTTTTATACCTATTGATTTCTCTACCTAATGCGTGCGAGAATGCAGTTACACTTATTTTTTAGATTACATTACGCCGAAAAGTAATAATGCAAATAAAAATATAATTATATAGATGTGATTAATCGTTGTTGGTAAAAAGCAAATACCAATCAAACATTTTCGTAAAATTGTAATTTTGGGAAATTATTAGTGGCTTTGATTGCGGTGCCAACGAATAATCAAGCAGGTTTTCCGAATGCAAAACATGATTCGATGATATTTTTTAATCCTCGTAATGTTTGAAAAATATTGAGAATTATTATTGTTTCAGTTCTATGTGATAAGCAGGAAACTAGTTCAATTATTTGGAATGAGCAGTTGTAATCGTAGTTTTAAATAATTAATGGATTAATTGGGGGTAGGTAACATTAGACGTAATCTTATCACTGATAAATTATTATTTTTACATTAAATAACCTGCAAAATAAAAATGTAAACATTGTGGGGTTATATGGAAGTAAGGTTCTTTAACTCCATGTTTGGTTTCAGATTTGTATTAAGTTTTCTTCTGTGTCTCTACCTCTCTGTCTCTTATTTTTTTTTTATTTATTTTTTGTTATTTTTTAAGTTCTGTAATTGCAGTACAGTATAATAAAAAATTTTCGCTTCAAAGTTCTCATTTATTTGATTTTATTTTCGCCAATAATGACGCCAATAATAATGCTTGACTCAACAAAACACTTGACATCAAGATACTACTTTGAAGTTTATAAAATCACTCAAACTTTTAACTCAGACTAACTTAAAATAAAAGCTTCAGTTATCCCTATACATTCAACCTTTCATGAAATAAAATTTTATACCTGGTACGCAAGATACAAAAATGTAAAAATGTAACAATATCTCCTTGCAGTCCCTAAGCTTGCCGAGGGGAAAAAAGGAATTAATATAACAAATAGGCCTTTATTTTTCAACCCGCTAATTAAATTGTGATAAATCATTTAATTTAATAACTTAATCTATTATTTCTATTATACTGTTACTTCTATTAACTATTACCTTTATCTGTTACTTCTATTAACTAATTACTTCTTTGGTAATTTGTCCAAAAATATTATTTCAACCACCTGTTATGTATTTTTGTATTTTAGTATTTTTGTGCATGCGTGGTTGTGCACGCATGCACAAAAATACTATTTCAACCACATGTTAGAAAATTTTAACTGTCTTATTGCTTATATTATTTGATGATTAAGATTAAAAAGAATATTCTACAGTTAAGAACATGCAAAAGTGAAAAAACATTCTGTAACGCTCTGCAAAGCATGGGCATTTCATGTACACGCTTACAGCCAAAATAAATAAATAAATAAATAAAAATAAAAACAACAAAAACACACACACACAATAATGTATGTTTTAAGGCAGACTAAGTTCTGTAAATGCCCTTTTGAATGGCTCAGTGCCGATTCGCCCTTTGCTGAAAATGGTGCTAATTCATCCGCTGTCGTCCATGTTCGGTTCTCGCTTTCCTCTTTACCTCTTCGAAAAGTTACTTCTCGGGACAGTGTGCGTGAATTAAAACGATTTAGCAAAAGTATTTATCCAGCTTAGCTTTCGATTTCTAATATTTATGAACCATATTGTTTCGACACTTTATTAAGCAAATTTCTTTTCAATGCATTATATATTTTACAAATTTATTTTTTTTTATGTATATGATCTACATTTGGATATTAGTACGATGGTAAGTTTCAATAAATCCAGGTTGCAATAAACTCATAAAAACTACGTTTCTGAAAGACATACATGTAAATATCAAAAGACAAATTTAGAATAACAACAGTGATAGAAAACAGAACTGCATTTCAAGCTTGAGAGTCGTTCCAAAATTATTTCAGAGTAATTTACGTATTGAGCAGACAGTTACATATAAGAAGCCAACGGGCAGTTGTTACGCAGTGCTCTGTATTCAACAAGTATTTTTTGAAAAGTGGATGAAACGAAGAAAATTCCGTTAGTAGATGATGGAAGTACTGATGATGGAAAGTACGCAGAATAGTACTGATGATGTACTGATGATGGAAAGTATGCAGATTAGTACTGATGATGGAAATGATGCAGAATAGCAGAGGATGAATCGGCACGGTTTTGACCGCAGGGGGAAAGAAAGGGAAAAATCAAGAAATCATCTTTTGAATACAAATTACTCATAAACGTGGAAATAATTTTATTTCAGATAAAAGTAATTTTATCCAGGATTTGTTTTTATTGTCAGAGGGTCACTATTGATCTGGAAACCATAGGCTGAATTTCGTCAATAGGCTCAGTAGAACTGTAGATACAGAATAGCCCCCCCCCCTTTTTTTGCACAGTCTACAATTCTGTAAAACAATATTTTTTCCTTGTTTTATAAAGACTACATTTATTAGACTATAAATTCATAAATAAATTAATTAAGGGAATTAGATAGCTGATTTCTTTTATGATTTTTCTATCTAATAGAATAATTATAGAATAGTCATCTCACTCTATATTAGAGAATGTGATGCATTTTATCTTCAATTTACTCACCAGCAGGCGAGTGAACAATGTTTGTTCGTCTTGGTTTCGCTACCAGAAGAACGGGGTTGGCTGCATAGGTGTTTTCTGATATTCACCATGTGTAACGTCCTCTAGGAGGGCATCGTTTTCCTCAGACAGATCGCCCTTGTATGCTTTACCATAATCAAATAAATCAAATTTATCTACAAATTATAATTAAATTTTCGTTATATGACTTAAATCGCCATAAAAATGCGCGATACAAAGTAAGATTTCCCTTTTTCTATAACAGAGCGTTCGCATCGAAGCAGAAATTTGAAGAAAATACAGCTGTAATGTAATTTCTATAATTTAGAATGAAATGTGATTTCTATCCACTCCAAGGTGTTCAGATATATAGTGGATGCGAGTATAAAAATTAGTCAAATAATTTAATAGTCGATAGTAAATAACCAACTGTTATAAATGAGTTTTGTATAGTAAATGACGTAGCTGTCTAAACTACTATCTAATATCAAGAATGTTATTAGAAATGGAAAATTTAAGTTGTGATTTGAAAAAAATGAACAAAAGCATAATTTCGATAAAAGATGAAGAACCGATGAGAAGTAACTTTATTGACATTGGCTGAAAGATTTTATAAAAAGTAGTAGTTTGGCAGAAATATGTAACGCAACTTTAAAATGGACAGTGAGAAGTATCGTATTATAGTAGCAGTGGATGATTTTATTCTAGCTTTGCCTTTTTTTCAAAAGATAACAAATTTATGTGCATTTGGAAGTTGTATGATTTATTATTTAAACTAGCGGAAGTACCTGATGCCAGTTAAGTTAGATTGAGAGTAATGTATCTAACAAACAGAGAGAACGATAAAAATACGATTCATAGTCATACATTTTTCCGTCTGATGCGATGTGGAAACTACGTAAAAATTTCCATATTAAAATAAACTAATTCTCTCCCATTATATCAGCAACAATGGCACGCAGTTTTTAATGATTTTCGTCTTTCTAATCAAATGGTCGTAAAGGCTCAAGTTCCATCCAATATTTCCCTTCTATTCAATTATAGTCGATTAAATGTGGCAACAAATTGATCATAATTGATCAGAAATCAATAACGCCAACAAACATACAAACAACACAAGCAGATATTTCTTTATATATATATAAGATTTTTTAAAAATTACAAATTTTTGATTAACAAACTCTACGATTTAAAAAGTGAGCAGCAGCAACACTTTTCGAAATAAAGCATTTTTATCTCCAACGAGCGAGACTGTTGCCACTCGGAAAAATGAATGTGAAAATTAGTGTTTTCAGAGTTTTTAATTAATATCTCGGCTGTTTAAAGTCGTACGAAGATGAGAACAGTCGAAATGGCTTCCCACGAATTTTTGGAATCGGGAATAATGTATTTAATGTTTGGCAATGCTATTTTTATTTCATTGTAAACTTAGAAATTTTTTATTAACAAACACTACGATCTGAAAGTGAGCAGTGGCAACACTTCTCGAAGTAAAGTAGATTTTTACCTTTAGCGTGCGAGACTGTTGCCACTCGGAAAAATGAGGGCGAAAATTTGTGTTTTCAGAGTTTTTAATTTATATTTCTGATCTTAGCTTTTATTTTATTTTATTTTATTTTGAAAAAAGGTGACGTTGACCTTTTTCAAGACCCACAAAAGAATAATAGAAAGTTTGGTGACGATAGCTACAGTAGTGACTGAGATAATCGTCAACAAACACATAAGCAGACATTCTTCTTTATATATATAGACTAATCAGTTCTTTATAAATTTCATTGTTTCTTTAAATTATCCTTTCCGCTTCCTCACCAGAATGTGAATTGAGTTAGTATTTAAGCTCATGTTTTCGGATTGTAAGTAAGAGCGTGTTTCTCTGGAGGCCACGTTGCGTAGTTCCTGCCAGCTCTGATCGATTTGTAATATTTATGGCTTTGCGTTTTGCTGTTCACATTTGAATTTAATATGCCGGTTTGAGGTTTTGAGCCAACTTAGTTTAAAATTTAATTGCATAGTTTTTGATTACTAGTTTGTGTTTAAAATTTGAAATTGACTGTTATTTTAGTTATATCGCCACAAGTTGTGGTTATTCTGTTAGGACAAGAAAATGCATTTATATCCAGAGTTTGTGTTTAAATAAAAAGGTGTATTTAAAATCTTTCACAGACTTTGTAGTTAATTTCAGATACGACGATAATTTTCTGTATGTATGCTATGGGTTTCAAACTAGTTTATGCTCTCAAACTAAGCCAGACTCTACAAAGCACTTCAAGATTTATTAGAAAATTTTAATTTAAATTACATACATTATTTTAAAATATTGCGTTAGCAACTTATGCATGCATAATTAAATTACAGCAGGACATAATAATTAGCTGTACTTAACAAGTGTACATTAATGTTAAGAGAAATTTGCTACGGGTTGGAAATATACATTTTGAGAATTTTAATGTTATCAATTTATTCACATCTCTCTTGAAAATGAAACTAAATTTTTAATACCCGAATGTCCTAACTCTTCAAAATAATAAAATCGCTTCAAAGCATTTGAAAAAAAATATCGTATTCTACAAATATACTATAGGTTCTAAAAATTCTACTACTTGGACAAAGTGTGTTTTCTCTATAACAAAATCTAATATAGATTGTGGAAGGTAATTTAAACTGATTAATGCTTAGAAAAATATGTTCAGCGATAGGAGAAGATTGTGAATGAGTTCTTTTATTCGGAAAAGGAAAATGTTCGGTCTTCAGACAATTAAACTTTAACATCTAACAGAATAGTTAATGTTGTAAGGAATATTTTTACCAGAATTATACAGTAAATCATGAAAACTTATCATGTTGAAATTCTGATGGAAATACTAGTCTCGACTACATTTAAAATTCAGTTTTTCAATATATGATACTATGGTAGGAGCACAAATTTTTTATACGCTTCATTCCAACGCATGAAACTAGTAAAAAAAGATGAAACTGTCAAGTATTATACTGACAATGATTTTATATTTCGCCAAATTTTTGTTTAATATTGTTCAACTAAAGAGAAAATTTAGTATTTCTTTTTCTAATTTAATCAGTTTATTGAAATAAAATGGAGAACCGGGTCTTTTTTATATTCCATCCCACACCGTTGCTAATCACACTTTCTAAAATAACGCTTGTCAACTAGAAATCGCGAAAAAGACACTTTAGTCCCGAAAAATTTAAGACACGAAAATCTATCCTAGTTTATTTTAAATACAAAGAGTTAATACATTTTAGAAATAAATTATGGATTTTACATTAAAATTTGCTGTATTTACAACTAACATTTTATTTCTAGAAATAACATTCTAATCACATCAGATTTTGCTTTTCATTTTAAATATTGCAAGGAGGAAAACAATAATATTCTGGGAGATCATATTGATTATATAATGATAGCATTTATAGTCTTGAAATATATTATGGATTTTACCCTCAAACTTGCAATATTTGTAAATAATTTTGTTTGCAATAAATAAATAAAAAATTATAATAGAAATAATATTCTAACCACATCAGATTTTATTTTTCAGTTTAAATATTACAGGCACAAAAAAAAATCTTAATATTGCTCTAAATAAATTAGCATCAAGTTAGGCAATCAATTAATACCTTTATAATATTTGAAATAAGTTAATGAATTTTCCACCTAAACGTACAATAAGCTGATAAAAGAAATAATACTCTAACCGTATCAGACAATATTTTTAACTTTAAATATTACAGGAAAAAAATTTTTAATATTATTCTGTATATCTTTAAGTACTGAGGCATAATGAAGTAATTTGTAAAACGGTTGGACAGAGAGCGTGTTGTGCTTTATGTTAAATAGCCCTGAGGATGATAAATCGTTAAAGATGAGGTTTTTAATTAATTCATATCGTGTGGTTTTACTTTTAGTAGATTTCATCTTCATTAAGCCAGCCTTATTGCATCTTAATTCGCACCTGCAGACGTGGGATGTGGATGTTATATATAAAAATTAGCGTTCCTTAATTTTTTTCTTCTCCCTCAAAATGTCAGAGATCATAGACGGCCTTTTAAAGACTTCTAACAAGCCGCCTTCGCACATGCGCAGAAAAGACGGCTATGCGGATTTATAACAAGCTATCACGCCTCGATGAGAAATTCTAAGCATGCAGTTAACAATTAGAGTAAAAGTAGCACAAGTCAATTGCTAAATGGCTCAATAAATTGTCTGAAGATCCTTTAAAAGTGAAGTAAAAATCTGTAATGCCTCTTATATTTTATACCTATTTCCCACGCTTAATAACAACCTAAGATTTAAATGAGTTCTGCAAGTTGTTCACCTGTTATCTTTATCTTAGTCTCCTCGTTATAAAAACAAAGTTAAAGAAGATTTTCTGTGTTATAAGAAATAAGTAAATATTTACTGAAACGGGGAGTTAAAGTGATGTAAACAAACTATAATTTGTTTACCAAAAACTGACTGATTTATTCACGTCTTCTATTTACGTTCTTGATTTCTTGGAATAAGTTTATTATTAGTACACATATTAGAACATAAATTCCATGAAGGTCATAATCCTTATCAACTTAATTATCTTCTAATTGTTAGTGATATTGAGTACAGACATCAAGAAAAACATAGGTAGAAATGTTTTGAGAGGCCTTCTTTCTGTTTTAGCTTCTTTATTTTCTTCATCTTTTTTCTGCCTCCAAAGGCAATCAAAGAAAACTTTCAGTACCCTCTCTCGCCCAAAATTTCAAGACTCCCGTTCATTAAGAGATAAATCATTTGCTACTTTTCTTAGAGTTTGAATAATAAAGCATAATGATTACTTGTATTACAACAACAGGCTGGGATTTTCGCTCTGTCACTTACTTAACCCATTACTTTGCTTGTTAAGTCACTTCTTAATAGTTCCAGAATAACCTCAATCATTCGTCCATTAAACTCATATTTGTAATTGACATTCATATTAATTTACCTCATTCTATTTGGAGAAGGATGACATCGTGGAGACTTTCTAAGGGAAAGTAATTAATTAGCTTTCACTTTACAAATAGGAGCAAATGCGAAACCCACCACGCAGCCAGCCTTTTCGTTGGATTCGAACACGAGCCAAATTATCAGTGTTCAGGAATTTTAAACACTCGCTATTCGTATAGGCCTACGTCATTCTGAGCTCACTTTTTAAGTTTCTTTTCTTTCTGTCAAGTGCTTCTGCTAAAATAAAATTGGCGCTAAATAATGCAGTTTTACCTGTACGCAGCAAAAAACATTAAGTTTAAAAAATCTATTCACTAAGAAGTATTAACAAGATATGCGACTTGAATTCCCTTGTCTTTCCCCCCTTCCTTTTGCAAATAGTGAATATCCTAAGTAGCTTCAATGTGATGGTATTAAAAATAATATCTGATACGAACACCACTCGATTTTCTTGCGCAACCTATAAAATTATACACATTTTTTTGCTGCAATTCACTTAAACTTATATCCTCGAAATTCATTAGAGACATATTTCTCATTCAATTAATTCAATTCTCACTTCGCGGAAAGTTAAAAAAATACATAAAAACAAAACAAAAAAACAAAAAACAAAAAAAAAATCGTTAAAAACTGTAAAATACGGAAAAACCTAAAACACCAAATACAGTTAAAACGTTAAAGAAAAAATTTTTTTGCAACTGAAAATAAGCGTTTCTACGCCAAAGCAAGCAAATCAGATAAAGGCAGAAAGAGAAGTTTTTCGGTGCTTAAACATTTTTAGTTAACGTCTGGCCCTGTTAGGCAAAAAGACACTGAAGTTGGTGCACCAAATGACATAATTCACTGTACTACTACTACTAATACCTTCAAGTGTAAACAAATAGCCAACACATTAGGCCTAACGTCACGTAAACTTTTAAATTGCTTATAATTCTAAAACTATTGTATGCACATTATGTAAAGGCATAAAAAATCTCAAGCGGAACGTAAGAACAGCCTAATTCAATCACTTTTAAAGCAAAAAATGCACAATTTACTGCAATATAAGAATAAAAAAACTGAGCTAACCGATTCAGATAACAGAGTGGGAACATATATATATATATAGAGAGAGAGAAAGAGATCAAAGTCATAAGTTTGTACATGTGCTTATGAGTTTATACATGTATAAATGCGTACAGACGTCACGAAAAAATCTCTACTGCATTCAAATTAAATTCATTTTTCAATCTGTTTTGAAAAAAAAAGTTTCCTTTATTCTATCCGTATGTACAGATGTCACGTAAAAAACAAGTTCAAATGGATTCAACACATGTCAAACCGGATATTTTCTTTGTCATGTGATACCCGAAATTTTTCATTGTTACAATACTTCCTTTACTCCGTACAAGGAAGCAAAATAACCGAAATCTTTTTTCGTCTGAAAGTGCTCCCAATACTTAGCCTTCTTTATTGTCGAATATTCATATTCCCATATTCTTCGCCGTAAGGCTGAAAAAATATTTAAGAAATGATATATAAGAGAAAGTTAATGAAATTAATAAAAAGAAAGAGTGCAGATAAATAATGGTAATAATGCTAATGGAACATTGCCATTAACACAACTTCAAACAAAGCATGATTTTTAACATTTCTAATGCAACTGCGAAACTGCTTTCGTTGGAAAGTTCTCCACTAAGGCATCATAATCTTTATTCAAACTTACTTTAACATTGAAATTTTCTATTGTACTTCTTTTCATATGCGCGATCTTTTCTAATATTTCCTCATAAGTCCGCTTTAAAAGTAATTCTCTTTAATACGTCACTTTTTACAGTAAGTTTAACTGAGTTCCAAACTAGCGTATTCTTATGGCTCCTGATATATTTTTGGGCTATGATACTAACGAATACTCCTATGTTAGAAATCTAAAAGTTCTAAAATTTGCATTTCTGTTTGAACTGTAAAAGTTAATTATTTTCGAAGTATTTTCCAGCGGAACTTACCAGCACACACATGTAACTACTCCAGTACTCTTGATTTTCATAGAAGTATTGGTAGAATACCTGTTTTGATGTCTGTCACATGTTTGTCGCATCCTTTTTGACAGCTTGAATTAGCCGAAAACGTTAACCTAATAACGGTATTTTGATAAGAGAAATTAACAGTCAAATGATGTAAAATCTCCAAATAAAGTTATAGTAGCATCATAAAAATCTGTTTCTGGTTACAGAAATCTAAGTTTGTTTTCTCAAATGTCCTTTGCTCAAAATCCGATAGCTTGCGGAGCGGCTGAAATACTATTTAAGGTCTTTTGTATCACAACACTGATGAAAAGACTTTCCTTTGTTTTTGATGATTGAGAAATAGTCTTTTACATTTCACAATTTATTCAAAAATTTTCAAGAAACACAGAAATTTTGAGAAAACGTTTTATGATGTAATATTACCCAACACCGAGTTTTAGTTTTTCTTAAAGTAGACAAAATGTTATGGATTTGTGTGTATAAAAAGTAAAAATTCTTTAATAATTGTAAATTCTAATTCCAAAAATGTTACATTTTCTTTCTATTTCTGAATTTTTATTGATAAAAAGTATATTTCAATTTTGTAATTATATTTCCTTCTTTCCCAAACGAAACAGAACAAAACGAAGTAAGTAAAACAGGCAAACAAAAAGCTGTAGATGCTTAATAAAAAGGTAATATAAGTTGTGTAAATTCTGCTAATAATATAAATTTCATTAATGTGTGCTTGAGGACATGTAATAAAAAATGTTTAAAAAATTTTTAAATAAATAGGAAAAGCAAAACGTACATTTTTAACTGAATCAAAAATTAAATTTTAATTCAATGATTAAGTTTAAAATTAAGAATGGGAAAATGAATTATTCTTGACGATACATATACGTTGCTAAAAATTAACTTATGAATAAGAAATTTTTATTTATTTATTTATTTATTTATTTTTGCATATTAAATCCTATTTTGTGAAAGTACTCGCAGTAAAAATGTTATTAGTGAAATTTGTTGCAAATTCTTTCTAAATATAAATATTTTCAGGCAAAATGTTTTTCTACAATTTTAATAATGA
>KK116487.1:26290-41631 GCA_000611955.2 Stegodyphus mimosarum
ATGTGCATTCCCTGCTTGAAAAGTTCTTGCCCGGCCTTTATTTTTGCAATCATTACAGTCGTAGTCATATACATCCAATTAAACAAGTGTTTTAAACGACAGAAATATTTATGCTTTGGCAATGTCAAATTTAAAAGAAATAATTTTGGACAAAAACCATCTAACTTTTAAACGGTCTCACGGTTCTCATACTCATATTTGGGAATGTTAAATACTCATTATGAATAAATAAATAAATAATATTATGAGAAATTTGACCGGGATATTTAATTTCAAAATTTTCAGTCCGTGATGTCATTTTCAACTTGCTTTGAGGAATCGGTTATTTAAGTTAGAATAAATTCGAAGACATAGTTTTAAATAAAGTATGTGGTATAATATGTAGATATAATTTAATAAATATTATAAACTAGCAGCTGCGCGTCCAGCCTTCGTCTGGCTTTTAAGTGTACCAGAAAAATGTCTAAAGAGAACACCAAACATTAAATTTGAAAACTGCACAGAAGTTTACTCTGCAGAACAATTTTATCGAAAAAGAAACAAACAACAACGGAAAAAAAATTCAGTTAAAAATGCATTACATATAAAAAGCATACAACGAAATAAGCAATATCCCTTAATACAAATATTAATTATCCTAATAAATAAATTAACCAACTTCCCTTTGCAAAATCTTAAGAACTCAAATGGACTCTTAAAAAGAGTAACATAAGAAATACGATGAAAAATTGTTGCCAATTCGAAATGTTTAAAAGAATGAAACTATTCAAAATGATGCAATTTCATCGAAAATCTATCAACAACAATAAGAAAGGAAAATTGTTGCCAAAATTACATTTTAAAACATCTGAGATGTGAGAAGTGTATTCGGAAGCTTCATTTAAATAATAAAAAAAAAATACAAAATATTATTATTTTTCCAAAATTCGTTTTTTAAAAGGAGTCGAAAGGATTAAAGTTCAACGTGTCCAAAAATCAAAGGAAAATAAACAGCACATTTTTTAAAATACGTGTTTTTTAAAAAAATTCCGCTGAAAAGGTGTTAAGCTCACCTTCCTAAATAAATTCGTATTTAATCGATTTATTGAAATACGAAATTTATTTTAAGTTCGTAAAATAGCTAAGTGTCTACGCTTCACGACGATGTAAAAATGAAATGTATAGAGGGAAATCTCGCTTTCCTGTAGCCCATTATGTCTCAAAATGACGCGATTTGGTCACAAAACATATAATAAAAAAAATTCTAATTCGAATTTCGAAAAAATCGCTTCGAGGTGCACTGGCTCTTGTGTAGATACACCTATGTACCAAATTTCGTGGTCCTGGGTCTATTAGCTTACTCGCAACACGAACGAAAGACGCACACACACACAGACTCTTTGTTTTATTATATGTAGAGCGAGATATATAAAATAAATTCAATAAATAATCAATAAAAATATGCATAATTTAATAGTAAAGAAGCCGTGTGGCGTCCACATCAGACATTTTTCCTGTAGTTTGAAATTTTTATGCTCTAAGCTATTTCCTTTTTTTTTTCTCCTCTGTTCGTGATGAAGTGAAAACAATAACAATAGATGTTAGAATAATTGATTATGATAAGACAAAATTATACTTGTTCGGTATTAAAAATTACTTCGCCGATTAATTCTTTTCACCTTTTCGCCCTTTCCCATACGCAATATTTTAAATTTCTTAAACTATAACAATCATCAAAACATTTGCGTTAAGCAGATTCTATATTTATCTGAAAATCGGTAACTTCTAAGCTAAACACGTATGCAACCCTAAATATTTACGTTTTTGTGGTTTGTGTTATCTGGCGAGGTTAGCCACCAGTACTGAAGATCTTATTCCCAAAACCGCTGTCAGGCGTCATTATCTCATTATTATGCGAAAGGAATTTGAAGTTAACGATCAGTTTGGATGACATATTATGTGTTATTTGAAACACTTTAAGTTAGTAATGGGGCACACGTTTACCTTCAGCATTTATGTTTTGTGCCCCGTCACGATTAAAAGTAGAATTTTGTTTTAATGAAGAGCTCGCAGTGTGAAATTGGAAGTTGTTACGATCTTCTATCGTATATATGACCTTCTTTATACTTCTTCCGAAATGTAACGAAAGTGGTGAACCTTTTATTTTTATCACGTCGGACTTTTAATTTTGTTTGACGTGCAAGTTCAAAGGGCTCGATAGTAGCCAGTGAACGTTTTAAAAAGTGGCAGTAAAAGATCTTCCAGATATTTATAATGACAACTGTATACGATGACGACTATAATTTTTTCATGCTTGATAGATTCTTTTGACCAATTGCTTCGAAAATATAATTTTCTTGAGTGAGGAATCTCGTATATAAGATTATTACCATACTTGAATTAATTTATGCTTTCTGTTATGCAAGTATTCAATTAATTTAGAAAAGATTATTATATTTTATATTAAATGGAATTTCCGGAACACCATAGATATCATTGTCAGAATAAGAATGATTTTTGCTACATCTAAAGAATCTAATATTTCTTTCTCTCTTTGGTAGAATTCATTTTTTGAAAACTATTTTAAAATATTATTACGAATTTTGTATATATGTAAGTAATTTTAGTGAAATTATATGTAAATTGTAGTACTGCTTGTAACATAAAAGGGCTCAGGATACGAAGCATCGCGGGAAAAATAAGGTCCAACATCAGAATCCAAATTGATCAACAAGGCTAAATGCATTTAACATTGAGGTAAATGGCTGTTTCGCCAAATTGCCAAGATAATGCAAAGCTAGCAGTGGTTTTGGAGGCTAATTATTGACACTAAATTTGGCGAAACAACACCAAAAGTCTCCAAACTTGGCTATTATTCGGTGACATTTTGGTCTAATCCCTACGCAGCTGCAACTAATGTAATCCTTATGTAACTGCAACTCGATCCGGCCCTATGTCATTGTAACTGTATATGCATTCCAGCAATTTCGATAAATCGAAGGTACTGGAAATTTCTTGGCAGACTGGAGAAAACTGTATAAGGAGAGAGTATGGATCAGAGTTTAGCTCAGAGAATTGAGAGATCACTGTGCAAGCCTGCATTTGAGGACTTTTTTTACTGCCTTGTGTTTAACATTCGTTAGTTTGAATTGGTAACTTCTGATTGTGCTCTGATGTACAGAGAATAGCTGTTCGAGTACTTTTGTATGATATGATAGGTACAGTAGCTAATAGAATCTTAAACTTATACAGTTAACTAATAATGATTATTAATTAATTAATCTCTTTTCTAATGTTTTGTTGGTAATTTTTCAAGCAAAATGTACTCTAAAAAAGATCAGAGAAAGTAAAATGATTAACTGTATGTAGTTACCTTTATTAAAATTGCTTAATTAATTATCAAATTATAAAATTTATTCAACTGTTATGAGTAGCTTTAGTTTCCTGCTCATTTTCAGTTTTTGAATGCTTAAGTTTCCTTCTTAATGTTTCAGCAAGAATTTATTAATTAATTCAAAAAACATAATATATATATATATATATTCCTCTTCTCTTCTTCTGCCGTTCATAAATCACTATACAAAAACGCGTTTACGACTTTTAAGGAACGGAAAACGCATATCTGCGATGTTATCGTCATACAATGATTTGTAGGTGCTTTACTTTTTACCACGATATTTTCGACGACGATGCTTTTAAACTGTGAAGTTTTTGAATAGCTTTATTTTCGCTGACAATGTTTTGCACTATGACGTTTTCTCCTTGCTTTGTTTTTTCCCACGATACTTTGCCCGACGAAGTTTTCGCCTTCGCCTGTAACCACTTGCCTTAAATGGAAACCTCTGGCTCCACGAAGGCAACCAAGCGACTTCGCCACGTCGTAATCTTTCAGTAAAATTTTGCTAACTCAGAAGCAGAATAAAACAAAAAAAAAATATTAGTTCTTCAGCTTAACACAGCTTGTTTAATACCAGAAAGACTGCTGCTTGCGAGATGAATAGAAATTAAAAGTTAACCTTAAATATTTGATACGTTACCTTTACAAGACAACATCCCATCGGTAAGTTTTAGCCCAGATCTCTGATTCACCCAAGCAAATAAAGAATAAAGCCGATTCAAATAAATTCATAAGCTGGGAGATAATCGTATCGAGAGGGATTCAAAAATGCTGTTCTTATATACATCAACTAATTTGCATCCTGGTGGAAGCCGATGGAATCAGAAGCCATAGTGCATGAAAAATAACAGGATAACTAATTCATAAACATAAAACTTTACAACTGAGCAGCGATACAATAAAATCCCTGGAAATTCATAATTAAGCTACTAAATATGAATTAACAAGACAAATAACAATATAGAAGTTATAATATATACTTCCTCTAGTTTTATATTCAGAATCGAAATAATAATCCTTTACCTGGCTTAACAAATTGCTAAAGTTGAAATCTTTTACCATTCCAAGCTGCGCAATATGATTATATTAATTTTCTATGCTTATTATTACAGTTAAACCCTCACCGAGTATAGAGATTTGTAGAATGCGGATTTCAACATTCGCATTATCTTAATTGTTTCTATTTAATTAGTCCAACGTTAAGAGTTTCACTCATATGCGGTTCACGATTAAACGAATTGTCAAAGAAGGCTCGGTGCTGTCTGATTTTGCAACGGAGATGAAAGGGAAAAGAAGAGACTACTTATGAAAGGCAATGACAAACTTTGCACTCTTACCGCGAAACTTTGAAAAAGTTATACCGGTACATTTTTAGTCCAAAGGGATTTAGTCCCGAAGGACTATTACTTTCGTTTGGGCGTTTTGCATCGTTTCACAAAAATGTCCGATTCACTTTTCAATTTAGTGCTAATGTTTCTTTGTTGGTTATTGAAGTTGCATTGGGTTGGCTATTGGAATTTTTGGAATTGTATTATGTTGGTTATCGGGTCTGTACTGGATGGATTAATGGAATTGTATTGGGTTGACTATTGGAATTATATTGAGTTTGTTTTTGTGTACGTATTAGGTTTAGTTTAATGTTTGTTTCGTTCGGCAAGTTTTCATATTATTAAGCAAGATCCCTTTGGACGTAATCTAAAATCTGAACCCTTTCAGATTTTTTTTTTATTTTTACATTTTTATTTAAATTGCAGTTTTATTGCTTATTATGTTCACGTT
Organism: Stegodyphus mimosarum; assembly: GCA_000611955.2. Classification (NCBI taxonomy): domain Eukaryota; kingdom Metazoa; phylum Arthropoda; class Arachnida; order Araneae; family Eresidae; genus Stegodyphus; species Stegodyphus mimosarum. Next base: position 31,446 of record KK116487.1, read on the forward strand.
TGATATCAATGTTTTTAGTAAAGTAACTGAGTGAAATACGAAATGAAGATATATGTTTTTCCTCAGCTTCTTAAACTTTAGAATACGGTTGATTACCAAAGTAGATAAGCTTAAAGTTATTAAAAACATTGTACCAATAAGTTTATTATAAGTTTCCTGATAAATTCCGAAGTTAAATCTCTTTGGTATTTGTCAGGAAACATATATAGATCAATTTATATTTCCTTGAAGTTAATAATTCCTCCTATATTACCATAATTATCTTTTCAGAGAAAACCTTGATTTCTAATTACGAAGATAATCATTGACTCTTTTTTATTTACGAAAAAAAATTACGTAAATAAAGCGCAACGAAATGTTTTTTACTAAGCTTAGTTATAGTTTTACTGGTTAAATGTAATTTATTCAAAACAGCTTTACTACAAATATTTCATGATTTTTGAAAATGCTAGTTAATTAGGAAATAGCGAAATCTAATTTCCTTTCATTTTCAGGCAATTTGGAAGGAAATTTTTTTTTTTTTTAAGGTGTATAATTATCTTCCCTACTGCTTCCTTACATTTGCCACTCTTGAATACGAAATGATTATATTCAATCAAACAGAACTAGCCGCTGAATTGATTAAGTTATCATTATCCAAGTATGAATCACTTATAAACATGGAAAAGTAAACTATTTATATCTCTTGCCTGTCGTAAGAAAACTTTATGAAAAAAGTTATGAATTTTGTTGAAAAGTAGAAAAACAAAAAAAGACTTGCATTTAATAGTAGCATCTACATTCTGCTCTTGAAAATTTAGTAGCATTACAGTTTGATACTCTTATTAAAACGTGAAATTTTGATACTTACAGATGTTTCAAAATATGTTACTGATTGGCTACATCAGGAAAATATTTGTTATTACCGTTTCTGACTCGTCTGTGCTCATATTATTTTACTGTTCATCGCTTTACCGATGCATTTTATTTTCTAAGGTTATTTGAGAAAAAGGGTAGACATATTTAACTTTATGATAATAATTAAATGGCTGATAAAACGCGAACTTACAGGAGGAGAAATGTATTTTGTGCGTTAAGAAGGTATTCATAAACGTAAGTTGCTATGATAAAAGCAGCAGAAACAATAAAAATTGAAAATGCCACGAAACATACAATAGGTGTGAGGTACCTAATTTTGCAGGTATACACCTGATTTCGTGATATTATAGTGCGTTAATCTTCCATTAATTGTCAACATCTATATCATTGTCACTGGGGGTTGTAGATGTGCGGTACAGGAAAAATGTTCACACACATAAAACAAATTGCTAGTAGCTCTCATGGAACAATCGTAAAAAGAAGTAGATCTATATCTAGAACCTACAGTTTTTCCCAACTAAGGTTCGCGTTACAGGCAGCGCATACAGAAGCACTTCCGTGGTAAAGCTCAAGTTTTCTTGACACCTGTACTTTTCAACTGCGGACCATGCAGTTGCACTATCAGTTGAAGTTGGGGGCCTGATTCAAAAAATCATTTGAAATTGAGTTGTCCTCTTGCCAACTGAATTTTAAACTGAATTTGCGAGATGTCGACTTCGGTTGGTGGACAGACCGACAGTTTCTTGCATCCAGATAACGAAGTTCATTAATATTATTTCACTGTCACAATTCATTTTATTTTGTTTCTTGCTATGCCTTTTCTCAGCCTTTGTGATTAGAACAAAAATTCACAAGAATTGAATTCGTAAGATACAGTTTTTTAAGCGTTTCTTGCATTGAGAATGGAATTCTTATTCTCTTTTATAATGATAATAGTAATTACAGTACTTCAGAACAAATTTATGTAAGAACATTTACAAAAGGGAAATTACTATCAACCAAACTATTTATTTTTCCCGGAGTGTAGAGAACTCCTCTGTGTTGTGTCACTTCAGAGAGTTTTTTACTTCGTGCATCAACTAACACTATGAATTATTCGAACACTGTAATCATTTGTCTCTGCACATGCTTTTTACCGTATAGCGATATTTTTATTATCTTTCGAGAAGCGACACTGTTTAGTTTACAAAGCACGATTTACTCAATGATGAATAATATGTATTCTATGAGTAAGATATATCATAAAATTAGATAGATTTGAACTATGTTCAAAATAAATTGCTTGCGTGCTTAAAAGATTATTGGCCAAGTGAACATTAGAATTATTTCCTCAAACAAATTAGAAACTCTCTCTCTCTCTGAAGAGATAGCTATTATAGTAGTCTTAAAATGATTAAAAATTTTACAAGCAGTTCGAAACTAGATTTCTTGATTATTACTTTCATTAGACTAAAAAAATTTATTAATTATTTTTTATTTGATTTTGGTCTTAAGAAAGAAATGAGAACGCATAGTATGGGATATATTCCTTCAGTATTTATCAGAAAGTCCTTTCAAGATCTCCCTCTCTTTAGGTAGATAGTCTCATCATGCGTGCATCGTTCCAACGCCATTTACGGTTTTCAAGGCACTGATGAATTTGCATAGGGAAAAGTGAGTGTTGCTATCATAAAACTATGAAATGCTTTAGCTCTAGCCATAATAACCATAAGAGCTCCATTATTTTAAATCGTCACAATCTTAAGTGTATAACAATATCTGAAATTTTGTGTCGATTGTTTAAACGGATAGACCGCTAGGGATTCATATATCGGGGAAGTTTAGAGAGTTATTTTTCATGACCTCTCTGTACAATATCAGGTGTCTGTGATCGTAATTTTAATGCTTTATTTTCTTCGCCCCTGAAAAAACTGCTGGACATTGTGGTTAACTAGGATATACAGGTTCTTACAAAATGTTATGCTCTTTATTTTTACTACACTTGTATTTACTATCGAAATATTACGAAATATTAACTGTCTAAGCGTTTAAAGTAAGTTTAGTACAAAATGTATTCAATTTCGGAAACCTTTACGAGAGAAATTTTGCATTTGCCACAACCCTCCGGTACAGATGTTCCGAAGTTATAAGGCACAACTTTACGATAAAGCCTGGAGTTTCACCACATTTGGAGGCTTCCTTGCGAATATTTTATTTTCCAAAATATTCTCCCCCCCCCCAAAAAAAAGACATGGATTACTATCCGGGCTATGCGAATGCCATTGTCTTCCATCATTATAAAGTTCAGAAAACAGATATGGCATTACAATCTCATTAAACATGTCAAACAGGAGAATTTAAGAACAATATTTACAATATGTGGGCGGATTCTGTCTTGCATGAACCATTGACTGTATAAAGGGAGACCAGTTGCCATTTTGAAGGGTGCAGACACTTGATGAGCGCCATCATTTCTTCTCCAGAAAAGAGCCAATTGCTTGCAACGAAACAGTCTTGTACCAAACTGCACCGCCACCCAGACGAGATAGTCGTTAATGACGCTGACTGTCGCACCAGAGGTCCCGGCCTCGATCTCGGAGAAAGCATGATTTTGCAAACGTGTAGTATTTGTGTGGCAAGCGGATATTTGAAATACGTGGCGAGCTGAAGTCTTCTCGAGAGTTTTGTGGAAGAGGAAGAGGGGCAGTCACTCGAACCGCACCCCAGGGTATTTTCCTTCGGAGCGTAAGCTTAGTAATGTAGGAAGGCCCGCAGTACCTAATATGCTTACCTGGATACATAGGTGCCGGCCTTGCTTCAACCTGTACCGATACGAAAGCGGAGTTGAAAACGTCTTTACGTCGCTACAAAACTCTTCTTTTCTTTTTTTTTTTTTTTTAACTTTCCATTTCTGTTCAAAACTCAATCGGCCGTCATCTTACAAACTACTGTTCCGCGCAAAATTAGAGTTTAGCACTGACACCTACTCGATTTTCCATGAAAGTATTCAAATACGCTTTTTGAACATTTAATATATGTATAATATTATGAAGCTTATGTGGTTGTCGATCGAATGGTATGGAATTACTAAATGAAATTATGAATACCGCCTTTGATGAATTTACGTTATTTTAGTCCAGTTTAATTATATTTTGATGATTTTTTTAAGAATATTTTTTATTTAAAAATATGCAGCCAGCTCTAACAGAAGCGACTCTTCTCATCTGCTTGGATTCCGTAGCAATTTTGCTAAGCTAATTTGAAAAAACAGGCACATAACTTTTAAGGATGCTCAACTAATACAAATGCTTAGATGTTTCATATCCTACTTAATTTCGGCTAATGAAATTTCTTCGTGATACATTTAGAACACAAACAATCTTCAGTTACGTTTCATCTTCAGGAACCTGAAAGGTATTTAGGTGGGTTTTTGAGATTTTAATAAATTTTAACAATTTAAGCATCATCTCCAGGTAGCTGTTCTTTCAAAAGTCTCAAATCATTTTGCAATGACGATCACGAACCATCTTCTACTAGAACATATGTATTACACAAAGTTAGTAAAATCAAAATGTTTACACCAAAGATCTTGGCGTTACCTGCTTAAACAAGCTTGCAATGAAAACATAATAACTGATGAATAAGAATCATTTTGTAATTAGAAGTTTGCAATGACGACAAGATGCAGTACAAAAGTGACAAGCAGTTTAACACTCGGATAAACGGCTTTTTTTTATGTTAATATTTTTGAAGCACTGATCTATTACAATTAGGATGAAGACTATAAACAATTTCTTTCACTGGACTGCGCCTGAGTCCTTTTCCCCGAGCAACTCCAATGTAGCAAAATGGCAATACTTCTAACAAACTCTTAATGGCCACGAAATAAAGCCTTCTAATGGGACTATTTGAAAGACTGATGCTCCCCTCAATAAAATCCATCCCCCTTTCTATATCGATTTATTTCGTATAACCTCAAGTCTTTTTCAGGGATGAAGAAGAGAAGATATAAATGAAAAAAAGTAAAAGTAAAAAAGGCCCGGCACGCACGCACTCTCAAAAGAGCAATGAAGGAGACGGGGCGGGGCCCGTAGCCTAAGGCCCTCGTCGGTACTGATAGGGATGGTTATCTGAGGCGTGAAAATCAACAGTATCGGCAAGCAAATGAAAAGGCCCGTACTGACGGCGCCATCTGTTAGAGACCAGATTAAATTTTATCGGGGCCCTTACTAACAATTTGCCAAAGCGCATCACTTTCCCCCATCATGGAGGAGAATCTCCCTCCCCTGTATTTCCTCATCGGCGTCTTGCCTTTGGCAAGAAAGGCTACAGCCAAGAATGTGTATATTTATATTTATAGACATGATGGAAGGCAAAATCATTATTGTACTTTTTCACTACTCTTTTTTCTGTATGCCCATTTGTTCGTGTGCTAACAGATCCAATTGTTAATGGTCGATGGTAATATTTAACCGGTACAGCAAATAGCGGTAAAAATAGTTGATCGATTTTTTTTTCTTTAAAAGTTTTTCTTTTTATTGTTCTTAATTTAAGCATAATGCTATAAAAAAGTACTTCATTTCTGCTAGTTTTACTTCATTGCGAAAGCAGAGGTTGTCATTTCTGATCTTAAGAGATCTATGAAGTTTTGTTTTACTAACACATGCAGGTTGGATTTCATTATTTTCATTAGGCCAAATTAGAAAAGTCTTACCTTGATAAATAAGACGTTGTCAATTGTCGAGATAAGATCTTTCATTACTCTCCCTACAAGAGAAATACAGGGAGGAAGATTTGCATCACACTTTTACAGAAAAGTGTGATGCAAAATTATGCAAAGGTAATATATATATATATATATATAATTTTTAGAAAGTAATACAGGGACGTGAGAGACCTATTTCTTCAAGAATTTTGCACATATATATATATAATTTTCTTAAAAAATTTAAAACTTGAACGATAGCGTTTTATGGTTTCGAAAAAACTGCGCATCTAGCTGCTAATTTTATTATTCTATTATTAACAAGTAAGATTACAATTAACATTTTATGGTTTCATTCCCTCTCAAATACTATTTTAAATTTAGTTTTCATTACATTTTAAATTACTTTTTTAGAAGTCATGAGGCGTTTTAACAATATTTGTCACCTAGTTGCCTCTATATATTTTTTCTAGTTAAAAATCGTTTAGTTTTAGTAGTATGTTTCTTTTTTTCCACGCGTAGGGAAAAGGGGCGCCCAATTGAGACGATTTCGATTTGTATTGAACGAATTAATATATTTTTCAGTTCAGTCAATTATTTTACGCGTTTTTGTCTCAATTGGTCGTCAGTTGAAACGCGTGGAGGTAATATTTCAATGGAAGTAACAGAGTGTTTTTTCCCTGACGATACCGCTATGCAACTCTCAATGGAATATTGCCATTTTGTTCATAATGAACCTTGTTTTTCTTGCAACTTCTGCTTTTTCCCATTTTGCCAAAAAATTACAATTTTCATGGCATTTTTTGAATTATATTTTCTTGTTATTTTGAAGTTTTAATTGCGTTTATTATGTAACATTGGCATAAACGTGCTTCTTCGAATTGGATTCAGAAGATTTCGGGTGTACTATAACTTTTGCATTCTTACTTGTTAATAATAGTATATATATATATATATATATATTTACAGTAAATAGTAAATTAATAAAAGACGTATTTAGATTCTGAAACATCAATTTACAGTTTTCAATCTTCTCTAGCTTATATTTTAGCATTATTCATTACGACATTATTGAGTAAAGAATATGATTTTTAATAATTGTTTTGCCACCTATTTTAAAAATATACTTTGTGATGCAACAAACAGTTTTCCTAAATGAATATTTCTTTAATAGATCCTTATAAGATGTATCATGTTACATGGAAATTCTAAGAAATTACCACAAGTATTGACTCCTAGATCCGAAACAAGTAAATCTGATTAAAATGCATCAAAATGTAAAAAATAAACAAATAAACTTTCCTCCTTATAAATTGTTGTAGCCAAGTTCTTGGTCAATCAGTTAATTATGGAATCACATATTAGTCTTTTCTAACAAATAGTCAATAATTGTATGCAATATTATCAACTGCATTGCATTAAGAAAACTTTGACGTGGAAGCCACATGACTTCCTCGTAGGGCCTATTAAGTTATATATATTTTTTGCTGTATTTCGTTTAAATTTATTTCCTCGAATTATTCAAACTTAATTAAATGAGCCCTCAAGGCAAGTTGAAAATGACATAAAAAATAGCAAATTTTGAAATTAAATATCCAAATGTATTTGAAAATATACTTGAAATATATTATAATAAAGAAATATATTTCTCATTTAATTAATTCAATTAATTCTCAATTAGTGGCACAGCTGAAATGCATAGAAACTCAAAACATCTTCATTAAAAATTGAAAAATATAAAAAAAAAAATAAAACACCAAATACAGTTAAAACAATTAAAAAAACTTTTCACGGTTAAAATTAGAGTTTCCACGCAAAAACAAACAATCGGCCAGCGGATAAGTAGGCAAATTTCTCGGTGCACAAAAGTCTTTTGGTTCCAGTCTGCAAAAAGATACTGAAAGTGAAGAACTAACTTAATTCACTATTCTGCTAAGTTTCAAATGTAAACAAATGGCTGTTCGGCTATGCTTAGGTGCATTTGAACAACCTTTGAATTGTTGATAATTCTACAACTATTGCATGCAGAATAACTAAAGACATAAAAACCTTAACCGGAACATACAACATAATTCAATCCCCTTTTACGCAAAAAATGCACAATTTACCAACATATAAGAATGAAAAAACAGAGCTCGCCGAGCTGAGTATACAAAATGAATATATATAGATATATAATTTTGGTGAGCGCGAAGGTGCACAACTATATGTTACAACAGTTCCATGTACAAAATTTCAACGTTCTGAGGCTACTCGTTTTTGAGTTATGCTAGATAGTTGCATACATACGTATAAATTTACAGACGTCACGAAAAATTTTCTTCTGAAAATTTTAAATCCATTTTTTAATCCGTTTTGGGAAAAAGATATCTTTATTCTGTCCGTACATACACATACCCCACAAAAGATCGTTCAAATGGATTCGAGAGCGGTCAAAATAGATATTTTCGCTGAAATATGATGCCCGAAATTTTTCGGGCTTACAATACTTTCTTTACTTCGTACAAGGAAATAAAAAGGCAGAATTGTAAGCCTTTGTTGCAATAGAAAGAGAAGTAAACAATGTAATATGGTATATTTATCTGAATGCTCTTGCGTTAAGCTTGAGAAACCTGTTTTTGTTTAAAATATAAAAACAAACCTTACTGATCTCATTGCGTGCGAAAAATTGCATCTTATCAAGGCAACTTCTGATAGTATCAAGGCAGTATTCTGATAGTTCTGGCGCCACAATAGTAACTGAAAAATAGAAATTTTTGTAGCTCGCCGAATTGTCAAACAGCATAAATTAATTATCAACCTTCACATCGTAGGTAGTATCTTCAAATAGAAAGTGCTGCTAAAACACGTGCCATAATTTTTTGTTTAAAATTTTCTAACTGGCAGCTCTTATATCTTAAAAATTAAATACTTCTTCTTGTTAAAAAAAAATCTGATGTGTACACCACATGACTTCCTTGTACGGAATATTTAATTATACGCAATTTTCCCGCATTTCATTTAAACATATTGAATTAGCAGTTAACGAATTTTGAATTAAATCTACTTCATCGATAGCGCATAAACCACAATAGAATAAGTACACTCTTTAAAGTTCATTATATTTATTTACCATAGCCGCACTTCGGCGCTAGGTTCACTCAACAGCGTTACATCTCATTCATTTTATAATTCAAAGTGAGCAAAAATTATAGCATCTGAAGAATTACCACAAGTTTTATTCAAATACTATATAATAAATCTAAAACGATGTATAAAAGACACAGTTACATTAAACAAATAAAAAAGAAACAGTTTTTCACAGACGATTTAGCGCCGCTTACCTAATGCGCATGCGCTACTAATTAATTCAGTTCTCACTTCGCAGTAAAGCAAAAATACATAAAAATTCAAAATATTTTCATTAAAAATTGAAAGATGTAGAAAAACATAAAACACCAAGTACAGTTCAAACAATTATAAAAACAATTTTTACAATTAAAATTACTATTTCTACGTAGAAACCAGCTAATAACATATTAAATTTTAAATTATAATTCCAGAATGAATCAAACATAATTTAATTCGCAAAAAGAAAACGTTACTATGTTGTTGCGAAGCTTAGCTTCCCTAGATTGGTAACAGACCCACTACTCTACTAAGTTGCAAATGTAAACAAATATGTCCGCTATCATAACCAAAAATTAGGCTTAACCGCACTTATAAAACTTTTAAATTGCTGATAATTCCATAATTATTGCACGCAAGTTAACTAAGGGCATAAAAACTTAACCGAAAGATAAGAACAGAATAATTCAATCAGTTTTAAAGTAGAAAATGTAGAATTTACAAACTTATAAGACTGAAGAAACTGAGTTCACTGAGCCGAGTACCAGAGTGAATATATATATACAAATATTCATATACATTTGGTTCGACCAACTGTAACCAAAATGCGGGTGCACATCTCCATGTTACAGCAGCCCTATATACAAAATTTCAACGTTCTGAGGCTACTCGTTTTTGAGTTATGCAAGATACGTAAAAAAGTTAATATGTAAGTTATGCCACCAGGGCAAAATAAATAAATAAATAAATAAAAAATAAATAAAAAAAAATCTGAAAGGTTTCAGATTTTAAATTACGTCCAAAGGGGCGTTTTTTAAACATTTTGTATGTTACTTTTATTTATTGAATATCATGTTCTTCGCATTTAAACCACAAAATTCAGTTAAAGAACAATATCGCAAAATAATTTTAAACTGAGCATATCTTTAGAATTTTCTACACACAGTCTCACGCGCTGCAGATAAAAATGTTTTTTTCTGTACAATGTTGCCATTACTCGCTTTAAGTTAAATTTTTACAAAATAGGAAATCGATAATAAAACAAATTCGAAATTTCAAATTTGGGCTTCCAGATGCCCCAGCAGGATTACGTCATTCAAAATTCGATGGCTCTACGTACCGTTGTTTTATCTCAAGGCGAGAAGCATGCATACATTTATGCAGATTCTTCATTATTTAATTTCTTTAAATATAATACAGGGCTGCAATATTTTGTGGCAACAGTTTGAAAAGTGATACAGACTTTTAATGTTTCCGACGCAAAATCGCAAAACGAAAACAATAGTACTTCAGGGACAAAGCCCCTTTGGACTAAAA